>BSUD01000004.1:151867443-151953808 GCA_033239045.1 Fagopyrum esculentum | reverse complement strand
CTTTATAAGAAAAACTCAAAATCAATGTTTGAATATGTATTTTGTTTATTTTATCATCTAGATGAACAACATAGTTTTTATGTATATTGAATCACATATAATAATACTTATTAAAATTGTAGATTTATGAAATTTTAGTATTTTAATTTAGGATAGTAATATTAATATACTTTTTATCTTTTATAAGATTAATCTTAAATAATACCGTGTATATGTGTGTGAATATACATTAAATAAATTTTTTGTATCAAAATAATATCAACTATTTACTATCAACATTAAGCACAAAATAATACTGACTTGAAAATTTACTAAGAGCGATACAAACTATTAACGTATTTATCAAAAATATTACGTCTTATTTTTCACGCAAAAATTCTAGCACCGATGATACGTAACAATATATTTTCTTACATGTCATCGGAAAATTGAGATAGGTTGTATGATCTAGATTTTATTTGTTAAAAATTAAATTAATATTATTTAATATGCTAAAATCTAAATAATATAATTTTAATTTACAAAAATAAATGATTGTCTGAAAAAAGTTTTGGAAATTTTGTTCCTGGATTATCATTTTCCAAAATTCTATATAATTTTAAATTTTAAATTTTACAAAATAATCGATTTTTTTTTAAAAAATAATCTTTCAGTCTTAATCACTAAAGAAATATTTCCCGATTTATGTTAAAAAATATCTTATTAAAAAAGAATTAAATATATGAAGAAGTATTCCCAAAAAAGATTTCACAATTTTTTAAAAAAGAAATCGATTATTTTGAAATATTTTTTGCAAAATATATATAAAAAATTTAAAAAAAAAATGTGATAATTTTTTTTTGCAAAACAATTATTTAAAAAACATATTTTTACAAGAAAACTGTGAATTTTAAGAAAATATTTTTAAAAACTTAACTTAAAACTTATAGCTAATCCACAATTACTTTCTGGTGACACGTAAGAAGTCGTTTATCACGTCGTGTTATTTTTTTTATGCGTTGATTGTTTGTACATTGTTAGTAATTTAAAATTTAAATTTATTTTGAGTTTAATATTAATAAATGATATTACTTAGATTATTATATTAAAAATAAATATTATAAAATCTATAGATAAATAAAACTATTGGATGGATAATGGAATAATGAAAGTCAAATGAGCTAGCTAACTAAAGTTATAAAATTCAAATATATTCGTTGATACAGTAATGTCTTATTAATTATTGCAATTAAGTAATAAACTTAAACAAACAATTCTTTATGTACGTGTTTGGGATGGTGGGTTTATTCATTATCGTGAATTCGATCATGTTATAGGGTTGCTTTTGGGTTCATTTTATAAATAAAAAATATAAATAAATCTCTTTTGAAAGTTTGAAACCATTAAAAGACAGAAAATATAATTTAAATTAATATTAAGGGTCAATTTAACATTGGGAGTCGTAACAAGGTAGCATGACTAGTAAAAGTCATCGGTCAAACATCTCAATTTGAAAGGCACGTTAGATTTGTGATGTAAAAAAAAAGTTGAAAAAATAATATTGGATTTTCTTTTTGTCACATTTGATTTGAGACTTCCTTGGAGAAGTAAACGCCGGCGGTGGAACCGCCGTCGCTGACAGGATGCTGTCGGCCAATAGATAAGGAACGGTTTTATAACCGATTGCGGCGGTTATATGGATACAAACATTGAACCGGACCGGTTCATTGAACATAGATCATGCGTATAAGTCAATGGGGTTGCTTCATTTAGATCAATTTCATCTAGATCACCATACAAAACAGTTGTGTTTACGTCAAATTGTTGCAAAGTTTTACACAACCATTATATTTAACGGATAATTATTAGATTGACCGACCACATGAATAAAAACATCATTCTATTACCTATTTCACTATTTGTGTTGAAACCTTCTCATAGTTAACTTAGTGTCAACTCGGTATATGACTTTAACATGGTATTGGAGCAGTTATCCTCTATTCGATTCGGGATCCTAACTTGTGGGCAAGTGTCAACTCGGTTTAAATTCTAATTGCACTTGCGGTGCATGTTGGAGATGATAAATTCTCACATCTAAAACATCGACTTTTTTAGTCTAATACATATGGTCGGTGGAATACTCCTCCTATTATCAACTAGTTAACTATAAGATGAAACCACCTTGGACTTATGTGTTTAAAACTTGAACATAAAACACATGTACGTTCGGATGCACACGACTCTCGCTCTACGATCCATGTCAGACTCTAACGACCATCCTACCTTCTTTGGGAGCTATGTTAGTCTTCAAGTCTCGTTGATCATCGAGTCCATTTCATCATTCACCGCAAGCTTTCACGTGTTCCTGCGATCAATGTGAAATGCCTTTACTAATAATAATACTTAATGTTTTATATACGTAACAAATGTTAACGTTGATACTTTTTTATAATTAAATATAAATTTTATATAAAAATAATTTTATGAAAAATCATGTATAGAACATGAGAAATACACTAGTTAACACTATATTAAAGAGAAAGATATTGAAATTAAGTCCCGCTTAGTGGTAACCCGAGAAATAAAAACAGAATAAAAAATAAATATAGTTATATGTGTATCTTATTCATTATTTTTTTTGTAATCATTTCTTGTACTCTCATGCAAAATGCATTTGTTTTTTCTATTTTAGATCTCTATACGGTATCAAAATTAATTAAATTCTACTCAAATTAATACAAATCACAATGAATGATTTCAAAAAGTTTAATAAACAATGATATCCGTATAAACTAGATTCGTTTCCATTCCGTTTTCAAAATTTAAACCAACCGGACCTAAACTTAAACCAAACATAGAAAAGTCATACTCACTTAATAATTTTCATTACATGTCATATTCAGTCAGACTTATACCGCAATCCACATGGACCTTAGAAGCATACCTTTGGTACACACGTGATTGGTCAGGAACGTTACGTACTCTCTTCTACATTCACATGCTTAACCCTGCATCACCTTCAATAATCACCATATTACACCTACTCTTAGGTGAACCAAAAAAGTACGTCTAATTAATTACCACACATGACATGTCCATATCAAACTTAAAACTCACTGGACAATTTGCATATACTTCATTACTATACTTACAAGCTTCCATATATGGTTAAAACTTGAACGACTAGTTACAAAGATGAATGAAACCAAGTCTTTGCTTTGAAGCCTGAGCTTGGTTTGGTAGTCACATGTTCATCTATGGCTTGTGTTTATCTACTTGGGTAGGTGTAAATGGACTCTTATGAGTATTTTTTAGTTTATGAAACGTTAGTGTACGTACTTGCATAATATGTACTTTGTAACTGTTGTTGTTTGCAGTGTAATGTGGACGTTTCATTTGTGTACTGTGTTTTTATGTAAGAAAAAAGTATGTTGACAGAGAGTTTTTGTATGTTTAAAATGGATTATATATTAAGAAAAGAATAAGATTAATTGATGTGTGTGTAATTTTAATGAGTAGTCGATTTCTGGTTCAGAACTCTGACCTGTTTGAAAACAAGTGGTTTTTGAAATAGTTTTCTTGAAAGGGATATGATACCGTTTGATAACATAAGATCGCGTAGATAAAGATGATGATGAAGATAATTACATATATCGAGAATTAAAGAAATGAAATTGTATAAGAGGGTGAGTATGAAAATAAGTGAAATGAGTGTTTGATAAAATGAATATAATTGTGAATAAAATTACGAAAAAAGTACGTATTAAATTGTTTTATAGATAAAATAAATGAAAAAAAAAGAGGGGTAAAAGTGAGATTTTAGCCTTAATAGTCATTATAATCCTTATAATTGAAGTTTTATAGGATTATAAAATGCCCATAATCTGATTATCTTAATCTCCAAAATCTACCCCTCTAATCTCCTTCATTCTCCTACCAAAGTAGATTACGAGAATTATTTCTAACTTTTAATTGTCATAATCTTAATTCCCTTAATTACGCCCTTACCAAATAAAGTCGTAAGTTTTTTTAAAAGAAAAGATGTATAAGTTTGTGATAAAACCGTTTAATAAAGTGAAAGATTAAAAATGAAATATAATTTATTGTGTTTATTTTCTATAATAATTTGGATGGTCGTTTTTCAGGCTCTAAGAGAAATGTGTGATGCATAATGCATTCGCAATTTCTTATAGGGGATGAAAAAATTATACAAGTAATTTTCCCATTTGAATATTGCATATTCTTTGATTCCATTAAATAAACTATTCATAGTTAGTTAAGATTGCTAAGTTTTTTTCAATTTTTTTTTGGAATATCTTTACTTTTGTAGAATATAGCTGCTTATTACGAAATTGTGAAAACGAAGAAAAAAAAAAGTGAAATTGGTATTGTATTTTGAAATAATTTGATTTAATAGGTTTTTTCTCGTTTTGTGTTTAGTATATATAACCTTTGAGAGAAGAGTGCGTAGAGTTTAAAAATAAATACAAAAAGTTGGGGTATATTTACTTAATTGAAACATTAAAAAGCCTAGTTGTTACTCTAGTTTTTCAAAAAGGCTTAGTTATCAAAATTGTCCTTCTATTTTTAGGTAATTTGAATAATCAGATTACGCTTGATTAGTATTTTTGTTCCCGAAAAGCAACTTTAAAAACGGACGCACTCTCATTACAAGTGCGGAGTGTATGTCCGATACGTTCGAAAAGTGTACTTACAATACGAGTGCACTGCCCCCTCATTTTATCTAACGGAATAACAATAACGTATTCATGTATGTGATGAAATTCTCAAAACCTTTACAATATAGTAATCTGGTCAATAGCACTGACATTTTACTATCATGCGAAATTGCGAAGAACGCGTCATTTTCAATTGACATTTATACGTGTATGTTCCGTTCCCTCTTTGTTCACTAATATCTTAGGTATGTAGCATGATCGTTATATTTTTCAGTCAAATATTAACCACCTCGTTTTTTTATACATTAACATTTTCAAACTATCATGTTCGTTGTGGTACGAATAACAATAACCAGCGTACATGCATACATGCACATTAAAATCAAGTACAATATAAACTCAATAATTTTCATTACAAATTCAATTGCAATATGAAGAGAAATCTACCGACTTTTTATACCATACTCGAAATCTTTCCACACGTAAAAAACATGTTAAACATTTTCACTTATATCTCACAATCGTAGTTCGTATTTACAACATATTTATCATGAAGATCATTTATATTTTATCGAATGGTAGTTCATTTTGATATGCCATCCTGGAATAGTTATTTTCAAATTTTATTAATGATTTTTCAAAAAGACAAATAATTTAAGTATAGTTCTGTGTATTTTACTTTTAAAAAAAAGACTAATCAAAATTATGTTAAATAATTATAATTGGGCCGGCCCATTTACTTTTGCAATGAGAATTTAACTTAGGTCCAAGTTTTGTATGAAACCCAAGGCCCATTAACGATCTGTACCAGGAGTTGAATTCTTGATAGCGTCGGTCAAATAACAAAAATCTCAAACCCTAGCTGTTCGAATTTCAATATTAATCTTCCTTCCTATCCAGTCATCCACACGTAAATTCACCTATCTCGCTAACTCGCATTGAAATGGAAATTTCAAATTTATCTGCAATTTCACTGAAGCCATGTCTGCCGTGTGATTTTCGTCATCCATCCGCATCCAATCAGCTGAGTTATTTCCACAATGTGCGTTGTTTTTTCTCTTTCCCTGAAACGGTTTCCTTATCCATTTTGATTTGCGGATTTTTTCAATTTGTCAATCATGAGAGGTCATTCTAGTAAGATAATTACGAGTCTGAATTATTAAATGGATTTTTTTTTTGTGCTAAGTGGATCATGATATCGATCAACTGTGATGGAATTGTTGTTCGAATTGTAAGCAGTTACGGGATATACATCTCACAGTGAAAGAGCTTTTCGATTTCAGTTTTATGTTGTGATTGCTACTGTTGAAGGTGTATATTGACGTGTAAGCTGTATTGTAGGCAAACGTACATGATATCAAGCAATCTATTAGCAGTTTCCGAAATCGGGGTATCAAGTATCTAAATAGACCTGCTGCAACATCTATGATCAGCTTTGGTGCCAAACTAACATACAGTAAGTTTTAAATTCCAATTATGTGTATCTGATGAGGTTAGATTCTTGCACTTCGTGTTTGCCTACTTAGTACTTGCCAAGTATAGAACCACAAACGGTTTGAAGAACGTCAAGGCTCCCTTTCACTGTATTTTTCCAGGTTACTGAAAGTCATCAGCCGGTTCCCCCTAAAAATAGATTATTGCTTGAGATGACTGACTGAGCCAGTTAGAAATTAGTGCTAGACAGCAGATTCTGTTTACTTAATTTATCGAATTTGGATTCCCAAAATTAAGGAAAGTCTTCTTATCAGTTCTTTAACTTCATGAGAACGGGTATAGGAGTTTTGAGTTTTGAAGTCATCAAGCATGAATCTACGAGCAAAATGAGGAATCTGTTATTTATTTGTTTATAGTGGTTGAAACAAAATTAGAATTTTCCTTTCCTATAAAGGCAATCTGAGATGTTGAAATTGTTGATGTTTGATGATAAATTTTTGGACTGTGACCAGATATTAGTACAAGAATAGAGTTGTAGAAAAAAATGAAAAGATTCATGCAAAAATTGCATCCCACTTATGGATTGTGAAGGGAGAAGTATCGCTGTTGTTTCTTTGTAAATAAATTATGAACGATTTCCATGTGTATATTCATGCTGAACCGGATTTAATTATTTGATATTTTCAGTTGGGAGTTATATAAAGAGTTTATTTTCCTTTAACTCGATTCATTATTCATTTTTGATCTGATATGTTTAATTCTTTCCTGCATCTCATGAACTTAATATGATATGTTATTATTGAGACCCTATAGCCTAAGTTAATATATGTCCAGTGCAGCACATATCCTTAAGGCCTCCCATGCTTCTTCCATAAAGCCTTGTAAAGTGACTAGTGAAGATTCTTGGCTATCCGCTACCCCAAGCAGTGATGCCATCTTGTTTGACGAAGAGACCTTACAAGAAAAACTACAAGTAGCCATTGATGAAGAAAACTATGCAGAAGCTGCAAAAATCAGGGACAGTATCCGAATCCTTCAGGAAGATGGTAAAAATTCTTTAGTCGTGGCAAGCGCGCAATTCTATAATGCTTTCAGGTCCGGTGACCTGGCCACAATGCAAACCCTGTGGGCGAAACATGATAATGTATGCTGTGTTCACCCCGGTGCAAGTGGAATAACTGGTTATGATCTTGTGATCAGCAGTTGGGAGTACGTATGGATAAACTATGACTTCCCTCTAGAGATTGATCTGAAAGATGTTCAAGTGCATGTAAGGGGGGACATTGGCTACGTTACTTGCGTCGAGCTAATCAGGACGAAAGGAAGTAACTGGGGAAGACAGTTTGCCACAAATGTGTTTGAAAAGATTGATGGGAAATGGTTCATCTCAGTTCACCATGCCTCGCCAGTTGACTTGTGAGTTAGTTTGTTAATGGTGTGCGGTACCCACGGCTATCAGTCCCTTGAAGCCCCGCATTTTACCCTCCATAGAGACAGCTGGTAAGAGTCACTGGTTTGTAGTTGATGATTATATGTTCTTTCGTTTACTGGAAATTTTTGCTCTTTGTTGGTTTGGGTCCTTCACCATGATTTTTTATAAATAAATAAAAAAGAGTAATGGTGTGTTTAGTTTTAGATCAGGTTTATTTTAGAGAATTAGGGTGTGTTTGATAAGGGATTATTGGGGTTATTTTAGATTATATTAAATAAATTATTTTTTAGTGTTGCAGATGAAATTATTAAAATGGTTTGTACGAGTGAAACTAATCTCTTATAATCTAGAAAAATAACCCCTCTAATTTCTTATAATCTCCATCTAGATTATTTCCGTGTTTAGATAGATTTTTTTAAAAGTAAGGTTGTTTTATGATTTTTTTAATGAAAATGTCTTCATTGTATATTCATATCAAGATATGGGTATGAGATTGATATCTATTAGAGAAAGAGCTTTAGAACAAAAGAATTGAAGATGGATGAAACATATAAGATATGTGATATCCCTAGTTATTGGGTATATCGGAACCGGGAGAAAAAGTGTGATATCCATAGTTTTTAGAGTATGTAAAAAAGGGAGAAAAAGTGTCATAGAAGTATGTCAATGCCTATATCTGATAGCTAAATGCCTCCTATTTTATAACTTCAACTAAAATAACCTAAAATAAACTCCTATAACCTAAATGTAAATACATCCCAATTTTAAAAAACTGATTGAAATCTAAATGTACTTGAAGTTGAAAAGCTACATAAATTTGAGTTGAAAGTTAAATTATAAATTTGAGTTAAAAGTTAAAATATAATATTTGCCGTTTAGATGGGCCGAGTTGATTGGGCTAGGCCCAGTTTGCAATACCTATTGGGCTGATTTTAGTATTTTACATCAAATCGATCTTGTACAGCCACGCGTCTGAATTAAATAAGTAGCAACTCATGTCTAACACACCTTGAATATCAACTTTGCACATTATTTAACACAATTTATGTAAAGATTTATGTCGCAGGTAGTACTAATAATAAATAATTGCCGAGATTAATGCAGAAAATTAAAAATAAAAGATGAAATTAATAAGAAGGGCAATGAATGAAACATTGAAACCTAGTTGTACAGAAAGTCTGGCACTTTAGCCGTTGTATTAAATTAAGCCTCTCCCCACATACTTGTTTCAAGTTGCATTGTGGGTATTTATTAGCAGGAAGCAATATTATTTGTGATTTGTATTAACTCTATAGGAGTTGGTCTTTGCTGGCAGAGATGTTGGACTTTGACAACAACTATTCTCATTTAAATTGCTTTTAATTATAAACCATTTATATGTTTGCTACATTTTTTTATCAGTGAAATTAATGATATATTTATTATTCAAGTATGAATAATGAAAACCTCCCTAAGTGAAATCTCCAACCCCACTTTGTATAGCATATTTTCGTCATTTGATGCTCTATTTTGTTTTCTCACTGTTTGGTACTTATTTGCGTTAAAATAGTTAAGTGCATTTGCCCCATTAGAAACATCTCGATATACTGTATATTTTGTGCTCATATTTCCCTTTTAAAATACAACACAAAACAAAACGTCCATTCGGATTGGAACGATTTTGATATATATATATATATATATATAGAAGGGTCGACTCCCATATAAACGGTTCTTACCATATAAAATGAGAACAAATTGTATTCGTTAAGATCGTTAAATAGATGGCTGAGATTCAACGATATTAAAGGGGGAAAAAATATGTGATTAGTGGAAGAAATATTCGCCGGACCTGATTCATATATTCGACGGTATAGTCACATGTATTCGGTATTTACATGTTCACATGGTAATAGTTGTTTAAATATGAGTTCTAGTATAGTCTCACACACACATATATATATATATATATAATTTTATATATATATATATATATATATATATATATATAAATTGGTGGAAATATTTATTTTCTAAATCTGATGAAACTATCAAGTCTATTATTGTTTCACATATATAGTACGGTGTAAAGAGACATTGACATTGTCGTTGTCGTTTTGGTTTTGGTTTTGGTTTTGGTTTTCTTCCACCTAAAATGAAGCTGGAAATTGATGTTTACGTAGGCCCGGGGATGTATGTGTTGTAGGCTAGCTTTGATAACTTACTTTATATTTAAATTATTCAAGCATGATTTCATTTTAAGAGTTAAAAAGTACGTTATGACTTATGGGTCTCATAATATTCAATTTGGATCATGGTAAATGTGTATCGAGTTAACTCAATTTTAACAATTAATAAGAAATCTCAATCATTTGTGCCAAATCACCTTCTTTTCTTTTTAGAAGTGAACAATGTCTACATGACTACGTTAGGGTTATTATTGACTTATTAACATATTTCTTTTCTTTTTAGAAATAACACATAAACTTACACATTTGTATTAGAAAATGAAAGCGGCCGGATCATATAGTAGAGAAACAATGTAATTTTATATACATAAAAAATGGGTAAGTGATGTTTGAAAACCATTAGTTTATCGAAGTTGAAACTTAAGTTTATTAGTTGATGAAGTTGGAGACTATTGAGTAGATGGAATAAATATTTGATTGAACGAACTTATATTTTTTTGATAAATTTAATGAGAATTTGAGAGAGTGAAATTTATTCAAGTTGTTGCTAGTATAAAATTACCAAAATATATTTACTTTATGTTTAAATATGAATTTTTATAGGATGTATTTAGAACATATCATTCGATAAGTTATGGTAATTTTAGCATTTCATAAGATGCCATCGATTGTTATAAGTTTGGACTCTCAATCAATCGTTGCGTAAAACTAGAAGATCTTCCATAAATTTGCAAAAACAATCTCTCAAATGGACCAAAAACTCTTAAGGGTTTAATTGAAAAATTTTAAGAGTTTTTCTAAAATTTATTTCATACATATCTCCTCATAATATTAGGGTTTTTGAGAACTCGGGGTGGAATGAACAACATATAATTGATGATACTAACCCTTTATACAGGGAATTACAAAGTATACATAGGAATATAGAATATAATGTAAAGCCAAGAGTAAACCAAAAATGTCTTAGCAATATCATATTCTAGTTATTCTTCATAGTACCCCAATACTATTTATCTAAACTTTCCTGATCTCATGGGATCAATAGTTCATTAATGAAAATATATACTATAAAAAACCTAATGCAACTAAACACGTATTAAGAGTCTATTCGTAAATGCTAAGGGTCCGTTTGGTTTTAACTCTGAAAACGAAAACGAAATGGAAACGAATTCATTTCGTATGTGCCTTTGCTTATGATTTTGGAATTATTTCATGTGGTTTGAAGTAATTGAAATAAAATTTTTATTAGTTTTGATACTCTAAATAGAAACAAATTGGAAAAAAATATTCATTTTATATAAAACAACAATAAATAATTTTAAAAAATTATGAACAAAGTATGCCTATTCATTTTCATTTCGTTTTTAAAGTTACAATCAAACGGGACTACATACACGCCACCAATTACAAGCCATAACAAGTTTATCAAGTGTCATCTCAATTTATGGATTAAAATGCTGAAAATATAAGAAATAGAGCCAAATGAAAGAAAACAAACATCTCCTTCTTCTCCTTCTTTTTGCATGGTCCCGACCAACGACTTGAATTAATGCATTACCAGACTTTCTTGCTTCTCTCTTACAGTGCTGCCCAGGAAAGCCTAACAAGAACTCATTCATTGCAACACAACAATTATCAAACTCACTAACACATCAAACTTATCAAAACAATTATTATTATTGATTTCCAAAACAAATTAAAGGCAAAACAGATTGAGTTAGGACCATATATATATGAATCACAGTATGATATGTGAATAGATGCAAAGCAAGCATGCATGTCCCATGTGCCAGGCTGTGTCCTCCTTTGCATGTAGTGCAATATGGTCCATACTTGTATATCCTAATAGCCTTAATAAATACTAATTAATCCTTATCTATCTACCCACAAATTCTCCTCCAATTGCTGCTCTTTTCAAGGGGATTCTAGTACTATTGCATGCCTATTCAACTGCATGTCGACCCCAAACATATGTAAATCATCATATACTTTTATGTTATTAAGTTTGTACTTGTATAGTTCGTTAGTTAGGAGGTCGATTTACTGATTTATTGCGTAAAATGTGAACGAATCATGAGCAAATTCGGACTTTTCAAGAAAAATTATCCGTTTTGTCGGGCTGACCCGGAATTAGTGTTAATGTCTTGGCCATACCCCGAACGGGCTCCAAGTGGGGCTTTTCGACCCGATCGGGTATTAGGGTGTTGTCCGTATATACCAAATATTTGGACGAGCCGACCTGACTTTCCTTGGGTCTATATGTAAGTGAGATGACGCACAACAACCACCTTGGTCGTGCGAAGGAGTACACGACCTTTATGTTAGGTAGTATGTCATTTGTATATTGACCGTATTATTATTCCTGGTGAAGCTCATGCTTCCAAATATACAACTATGATCCGCGACCTTCAACTAGGTTCAAAAAATACGTTATTAAGTATGTATGCTCGTATTCTAGATATTTCCGGACTATGTTTACCATTTTGATTGTTGTAATTATCATCACAAAGTAAATACTCACAAATTCACGACAGACTAGGTTATCAACTCTCGTGTTCTTTCTCTCTTGACTGCGTAGTCAAGAGAGAAGGAAGACAAGAATGTGTCGGGTGTGTGATCTTACTCCTTAATCTTTTTAATCCTATGCTCGATAAACTTATGCAATCTTATCCATAGGACTTGCATGACATAATGGTATACAATACAATATGACATATGATATATGGTGTAAAATCATTTGCATGTGGAGAGGTGATAAGAAACTTGAAGTCATGCTTAAACAAGGTGATGATAGATGAGTTGGTGGTGTTGAAAGATTTGAATGGTTAATCGAGGAAATGGAAAGTAATCCATTGAGGATTATGAGACTGTTCGTTAAGACATAAGAATGTACAGATGAAGAAATGGTGCACAAAGTACAGTAATGGAGATGGGGTCTCTTTATATTGAAGGCCCCAACAGCTTGCATGTGAAGCGTGGCTTCTATTCATTTCTTTTGTCTTAATAAGGGCTTTTCAACTAGGGTTTTAGGAATATCCATCAATCATCTTAGACATTATTAATCACTTTTTGTACACTTTATTTTAATTTTGATAAGGTGTCGACACAAACAAATGTATACAATGATGCATCAAATCGACTAAGGATTGCAAAATTAAATAATGATATCGATGTGATATGGTTATTATGGTATAGTCTGTGAAAACAAATATTTCTACTAATTTGAGATAACGTTTTGATAAGGGGTCGATACAAACAAATGAATACATTGTAAAATGTACTAGGGCTTACAAAATTAAATGACAATGTGATATGATATAGTCGGCAATCAAAAATATGCAATTCGATTGATTTGATATAGATGAACAAAAATTGTAATTATCAGTTAATTGATTATTTGAGTTCTATATTAAGCGGTTAGTTTAAATTATCTCCTAGAGGTAGTCCAACCTAAAACATACTTATGGATGAGAACACGAAGTTCGGGATCGTCTGGAAAAACAAGGGTTGGGGTTCTCAATTTCCAGATGGTTCAGTCGGTCAGCAACACAGTTGATTTCTCTGAAAGTATGTCTGATCAGGACTTCGTCAAAGAAGCGGAGATCAAACATGGAGTCGGAAATAACCATCTCGACCTCCCACGGGCAAGTCCACAATCCTTGGAGCGCCTTGATAACACAAAGGTTATCACCCTCGATTTCGATCTTTTTGATCTTTAATATGATAGCCTCTTGTAGACCTAATTTGAGAGTATAAGCTTCAGCTTTAATTACCGAGCTAAAGTTATTTTTTGTCGTGTCAATACTAACAACCTCCCCCTTGTGATTCCGAATCACAAAACCAACGGATATTATTCCCGAATCGAGTTTAGATCCATGAAATTTAAGTTTATGGAAAACAGATTTTGGTTTATCCCACTTAATATTATTTTTCTCCTTTTGGTAGAATTAATGTCCTAATGATGAAGATTTTATTGGATCATCAAAACTTATACCGATTTTTTTTAATTATTTATGTGTGTTGAAGCCGAAAGCAGAGTCTACTATGCGTTTAATGTCCGAAGTAAAAATCAAACTGACCTCCAAAATAAAAGTCAACTACAAATGACCCTCGAAGTTGAAGTCATTTGTGTGCATGAGGATTGCAATTTTTTGAAAATTATGTATGATTTTGGCTTCCTTTGTTTAAGTATTAGTTGGTACTTGAACGAACCGTCGTGCCTACTCGTCATTTGGACTTATAATTGAGGCAATCTATGAAATCACATCCATACCATTTGCTCAAAAACACACGTGGAATTCATATAATTACATTATACCATATTTTAATAATAATACTCTTCAAATATCCTAAATAATTTGAAGAGTATCATATAAACAAATATCACTTTGACTTGTAAAATATATAGAATTTGACTGACAATATATTTACTACTGAGATTTTCCCAACCATGTATCGTAATATTGATTAAATTACAAGATTTTTTTTTATGAAGAAGCTGATGTGAACTGTTCAAAAGAGATAATTATTTTCTCTGCCTAATAGTAATAAAGCAGCAACGCAATGCTGGCGTAGCAGTAAAACAGAGCAAGTAATGAAAGAGAAGAGCAGCAGAGCATGCACTGATGCACCAGCCCAGTCTTTCATTTTTCATTTTTTCTGAGCTTTTCACAGTATTTTTTACTCTAAAATGGCAACTTTCTTCTTGATACAATAGCGAGAATCCATGTGGCCAGCTGGGTTTTTTTCCTCTTTTTCTTTTCCCAATTTCACCATCTTTTTTACCCCCTTCTTAATTTCTCCCATGACTTCTATGCATCTCTGGATTCTAAATAAAATTGATGAAATACCCAAAAAATAAAAGGGTTTTTCATTAATTTCCCTTTCTTTTCAATCCTTTATTTCTTCCTTTTCATCTCCCTCTCCTCCTCCACCACCCACCTAAAATTAATGCTGTCAGATGAAAAAACTTCATTTATATTGTAAAGAAATCTTGATAAGCTTGCATCAATGCCATTACGATAGACCACTTTGTATTTCCTTATGGGTCTTGTTTATCTTCTTGAATCCTTCTCTTCTCTTTGTAAAAGTCTTGATCTTTCTTCTTCTTCTTTGCCTTGATCTTTCTTTTTGGAAGTGTTCCAATGATGGGGTTTGATATCAGAAAAGCAATTTCAAGGTTTTCTCCTTCAAAATGCCAAACCCAACAACAAGAAGAGATTAAGAGCAAAATGGGTTCCCCAAACCCTAAGGTTAGCTCTAACTCTAGTGGGTCTGTGAAGAAAGTCTCAAGCTTGACTCCAGCAAGGAGATCAAAGAGAAAAGAGGGTAAAGTTACCAACATAACAAAATCAGTCAAGTTTGAAGATTGCAAATGCAACAGGAATGTGAAGATTTCACCTCTTGGAACTGGAATCTCAAGTACTAGTGGTAATTCCAAAGCTCTAACACCTTCATCAGCTACTACTACTACTAGTTCATCCTCTGATACAAAAAGGAAGAAACTTGATGCAAGTTCAACCACAATCTCCTCAACTGAAGATACACTCAAAACCACAGCTTCATCTCTTGGACTGGTTGCAAATGAGAATCCAACAAGCTCAAAGGTTAGGCTTCCAGTGCCTGTAGGTGTTCATAGTAGAAACCTTTCTTATGGAACCATTTATAATGCCTCTAAGAAAACTAAGTCAAAAAAGGAGGAACCATTACCTACTACAGATGAGAAAGATTCCAGCTTGATCATTGATAAGAGTGATGCTGATTGTGGAGATTTGAAGCTTGGTAAATCAACCAGACATACTTTTGGTCTTGGAGGTTGTAATTATGGTCATGGGAGTATAATTAGTGGTGTTAAGAGCCTTAAGAATCTGAAAAAGGATCCTAATCCTTGTGTTGATATGGATGGGGCTAGTGTTGAAGAGATCAAGAATGCAGGGAATAAAGAGTACAAGAAGGGCTTATTTGAAAATGCCATATCATTCTATGATAAAGCTATTGCCTTGAGCCCTGAAAATGCATCTTGTCATCACAACAAGGCTGCTGCTTTGTCTTCCCTTGGTAGAATCAAGGAGGCTGTGGATGAGTGCCTTAAGGCAGTCAATTGTGACCCTAGTTACATTCGCGCTCATTATCGGCTTGGAAATCTTTATACTAGGTATAAACAAGCTTCTTATACACCTCTTTACTTCTTTCAACTTTGAACTAACATAGACTTTTGTTCTGATCTATGGTTTTAAAAGGTTTATCTTTATCAATTATGTGCAGGCACCTTGTTTGTGTACATTTCTCTATAAATGGATTCAAATTTTCCTACAAATGCCAAATTGGACATGTAGAATTAAGTACTTATATGAATGTTCCTCTGTTTCCTTAGGGAAGGTGACATCTTGTTATCAAATTATCACTATATATCATGTATTGAGTACTTAACTTAATCTACATTTAAAACCCTTATCCTGAGGTACTTTTGTGTCCTCAGCTTCAATTTGTTCTCCTAGGTGGTCCATGAGAAGCTCAAGTATTTGCTTTCTGTTTCGTCTTTTATATGCCCACATGACTATAACCTTCTAGCCTTCTCACATTATACTTTGTTTGACATATGATTTCATAGATTGGGTCAAGTTGAGGATGCAAAGAGGCATTTCAAGCTATCAGGACACGGAAATAGCTCAGACGCAGTGCAGCGCATGCTAACAGTAGAATCATCTCTAACAAAAATGAACAAAGCTCTAAAGGCTAAAGATTGGGAACAGCTTCTAATTGAATGCTGCAAAACTATTGAGGCTGGTGCAAACACGGCTGAAGAGGTAACATATCCGGACCACACGTACATATCAACATCAGTTTGTTAAATGTATTGAGAATTTTAATGCTTTCTTTGAATAGGTTGTAGCTGCAAAAGCTTCAGCTCTTCTAAATCTCAATAGAGCAAATGAAGCTCTGGAGGTTCTGATGGATGCTAAGAAGACATCCGAAAGATCTTCCTCAAAGTTACTTCTTCTTGAAATTGAAGTTTGTTTTTACCTTGGAAGGTAAGAAAAGTTTGTATTGGAATGTAAATTGTTTCTTGATTTTGTTCAGCATCTTTTGTTCTGTGTATGTATGTTTTGATAGCTTGTTGAAACATGCACTGTACATTGCAAAACTCAATCATTTAGAAAGAATTGGGTTATATAGGCTTTTTTTATAGGCTTTTGTTTTGCAGACTCCTCTAATTTTATCCTATATATAATTCAGAATTGGTATATTTACTAAATGAGTTTATGTGATGGGTACTCTTAATAGAGTAATAGTGATAAAAGGCCTAGTTAGCCATTTTACCTGTTTCTGAATGAGTTCTTGATAACATCAGGTTTGATGAAGCGGCTCAAGCTGCAGAAGAAGCTGTATACATAGAATTCAACAAGAATTCCTTATTGCAACTGAAGAAAGCCTGGGGAGCAGCTGACTCCCATGCAGCGGGAAACGAGTACTTTAGATTGGGAAAGTATTGTGAAGCTTGTGCAATGTATGGTCAAGCACTTGAATATGTTCCTTCAAATTGTGTCCTACTTTGCAAACAAGCTTCATCTAGGCTTAAGCTTGGACAATGGGAAAGAGCTATTGAAGACTGTAACGCGGCTTTGAAAACTCGTCCTAATTACTCTGAAGCTATTCTGCAACGCGCTCAAGCTCACGCTAAGGTACATAACCAATCACCATTTTCTCTACTTCCCTTGCTCAAGACTCTTCAGGTTTAACTTTGTTTTTGTATTGGCCAGCTTGGAGATTGGGAAGATGCTCAAAGAGACTACTTGCATATTGGGAAGCACATACTTGTAGATCCTGTTGCTTCAAAGTCTCTTCATAAAAAATCAGGAAAAGCTTGTCAAAAGATAACCAAGATTTAGCTAAGAAGAAATATGGAGGAAGGAGAAACATTTGCATAATTGAGATTCAGCAATTAAGCTTGGCAAGAAGATCCATATGTGGTAGCTAAAGGCTTTTTGTGTATTGAAAGGTGTAAATTGTTTACAATTTGTAGGTAAAGGTTCTTTTTTTATTCCATCTCTTTTTGTGACAAGGTTAAATGTGTTTGAGAGTAGATGGGTGTAGCAACTGGATTTTTATTTTATTTTTTTAATACTTTTCAAGTCTAAGAAAACTTGTTTCAATCTGTGTTATCTTTGTTAAGTTTGCCTTCTTACTCTGTAATTACCCAAATACTGTTCAAACTCTGAGTTTTTATTCTCTGTAATGATGGTAACTTGTTTATCCAAGCATCTCAAATTATACATTTAGAAAAACTAAGGGCCCGTTTGGTTCCAACTCCGAAAAACGAAATGGAAACGAATTTAGTCTATATGTATATCATTATTAATGAAATTTTATGGAATCATACAAAATAATGCACTTCCTTCTCCATATTTTATCATAAGTAATCAAGTTCTACTCCAATTACTTCAAACCACAAGTAATGATTCTAAAAACTTTCAGGAACAAGGGTATACGTATGAATTAGATTCGTTTTCATTCCGTTTTCGATTCCGGAGTCAAAACCAAAGAGGCCCTAAATATATTACATGCTTATCTGAGTATTTCATATTCTGAGTTTCTATTTACTATAATGATCATTTCTATAGATTTCAAACTCTAAATTTAACAAAATTAAAAAAATCACCTAAAAATATCAAGATTTTTATTATTTTTATTGATAAATGTGACCTTACAATCGTCTGCTAGTAGTACCTCAGAGGATGGGAATCGAATTCAATCAATTCATGCCCTTTAGAGGTCAAGTGACAATGCAACAATGCCTCTATGAACTAACATGTTATGAAACATGACCTTGATTAGTCTCACTATATTCATTACATGACTATTATTTTAAGCATGGAAAATAATTCAATGATTAAAGAAGGATTGGATGCCTAACATCAACAAGTTACAACGAAACAACCCTTATTATCGGATCTAGTATGATATACTATTTCATTTAGATTTTACATGTTAAAATACTATATATAATTACACAAGTTTCATTCTAAAATCAACTTACAATAACATTAACATAATTTTATATGATTCTTTTATTTATTTTTTTTAGAGAAAATTGTTTAAACAATACCCCATCTTTTCGGATGACTAAACTTTGGTGTCCCGTCGTTTAAACTATCAGAACGGTATCTCACCTGTTGAGTTTAATCAAAGATTGATATCTAAATTACTGTTCACACGTTAAGTTAAATGGTCAAGACAGTTGCAATGAGGCCTACATGACATACTTATTCAATAAGAAACAAAAGGGAAAATTCTAGAAGCAAAGTTGTTGTATTAAGTAAAAAATAATCCAGATACTAATATTTGGTCGGTTCAATAGTTGATGTACCATTCTGATAGTTTTAATTCATCTTAACCGTTAATCTGTAAATTAATAATAAATTTATCAATATTTCTTCTTGATGGATTTCTTGTCTTTACTCATATATATATATATATATATATATATATATATATATACACATAGGTTATTTTAACTTTACTTGTAGAATTTGACATCAACCCCACCACATTCAAACCAATAGAATATCCATCTCATCAAAACTAGGGTTGTGAATGAGTTTCAGATCGGACCGATGGATTAAAATTTTTAAAATCTTGGACTGGCTCCGTCCAGTCGAAAACAACATGATTCAAAACGTTGTTGTCTTTTCATTTCTTTTTTCGCTTGTTGGATGTGTATACCATTATTACGAGTTCATGCAAGCTCGATTCTTTCAAAACGAGACGAATATATCCACAGTTTAAAATACAGTTGAAGTTTAGGTTCAACCCAACCCGTTTCGCTATTATATCAATCTATATACGTGTAATAAACTATAATGATAAATTGATATCCAACCATATAATCATAAAATTCACGTGAAAGTGAAGCGTTAGAGTGAGGAAGAAGTCAAGTTTTACCTCGTTTTGGAATCTCTTTCCTAGGATTCCATCATTCAAACCTTCTCAGAGAGTCAAACTGTAAATCATATTCTTTATTAATTATTACCGTTTCCATTATTACATTAACCTGTTAGGTGAACGCAAGTTACTCAGCTCACCCTTTGCCTTTTTTGGAGGCCAAATTAATACACTGCAGTGTAATAACTTGTTGCTAAATAAGTAACTCCACCCGTGACATAATACTAAATGCTAAGCGATATCGACCTTTGATATTAATATAAGGATGCCACGTCTTAATATTATTATCGTAATACCTTAAGGGCCCGTTTGATTTTAAGTCCGGAACCGAAAGCGGCAAGAAAACGAATCTAAAACTTACGTATATCCTTGTTCATGAAAGTTTTTGAAATCATTCCTTGTGTTTTGAAGTAATTGAAGTGATATTTGATTACTTTTGATCCCTTATAGAGAAACGAAATATGGGGAAGCAAGAAACTACAAGAAATGATTCCATAAATTCTCATGAATAATGATATACATATGGACTAAATTCGTTTTCATTCCGTTTTCGTTTTCAGTGTTGAAACCAAACGGGCCATAAAACTACTTACAACATAATTGTAACACTTATAATCACCGCTCTCTTATCACTTACTAACTAGTGTATTACCCGCACCTTGTGCGGGTTGAGTTTTAATAAATACATTAATGTTTAGAAATTCATATGTATACTTTTGTAAGATAAAAATCCGAAAAACGAAATTATAATTGTTAATATTATTTGTAATTCTCTTTTATATTTTTTTTATAACTAATTATATATTAAATAATATTAAATATAATTAGATTACGTACCTTTACTTATATTATGATTTATAATATAATTTTTTTAATGTTTATATATTAGTTTTGAAATAAATATGTTTAGAATTTGATGAGAAGATTTACAGGATTTCTAAAAAATAGAAGATTTAAAAAATTTATTATAGATTCAGAGATTTTTTTATTTTTTATCGAAAATAATTAAAATAATAACTTTTTAAAAATATTTTTGGAGCTGCGTGAATCGTGGCGTTAACACGTGACAAAAAAAGGTCTCTTCTTTAATACATATAAGATAAGATAAGATACTGATCGTATTTTCAAAAAAGCAATAATATAAAAATAAAGTGTAAAATTTATTTTTAAGAGCACCACTCAAGATTCCCAATTAACAGATAATTTATAAAACTTATAATAAACCTTCTATTATAAGTTTATAATGTCTCATTTATATTGTAATTGAAAACCTTCTATATATATTTAGGGCCCGTTTGGTTCCAACTCCAAAAACGGAAACGGAATGAAAACGAATTTATTCCATATATATACTATTATTCATGTAATTTTATGGAATCATTCCTTGTAGTTTTAAGTTATTGTAGTAAAATTTGATTAGTGTTGATACCTATAGGAAAACAAAATGGGGAAAACAACTACATTTTTCATGCAAGCATAAGGAATGATTCCAAAAAATATTCATGAATAAGGTAAGTGTATGGACTAGATTCATTTTCATACCGTTTCCGTTTTCGAACTTCTAACCAAACGGGGTTTAGCCTGCATTCGTAACTCGTGACCTTATATTACCTCGGCCCTTGAGCTAGTCCGTTTTCTACCCGAAATCTACTAATTATGGTTTAGCAGAAAAACTATGGGCCTAACTTAATGGGCCTCCTACCATTCAATGGGCCTGCGCGACAGCCCACCATTCTGGCCCATAATGTTGGAAAGTCCTTTCTAGTTTCCGATAATACATTTTGGTATTTATAAATATTTATCCTTTATAGAACATATTTCGACTACTACTCATAAAACAAAATCGCGTTTGTAAATATTTATCCTTTATAAATATTTGTCCTTTATAGTACATATTAATAAATAAACTAAAATAAATACTAAATAGATCAAGTACAGTTAAATATCTAATTTTTGTAAATTACATCTTATAAAAAAGATTAGAAAATATCTTCTTTTTTTTTTAATAAATTAAGAGATCGTGACCTACAAAAGGCATGTTGTTTACACTTTACAACATATATGCCGAATGATACAAGAATTATGCCATTCAAGAATATAGAATCGAAGGTAGCTTTCGGTCATTCTAATTTATAAATATAATTCACAATCATAATTAAAAATCTTAAGTATTTCTAAATGAACAACTTTTGTAACACAACAATTATAATAATAAAAAAAAAAATAATTTTAATAACTAGACCTTTTTGAAAAAACTAGTAGTAACTAGGTTTTTTAATGTTTCAATTAAGTAAATATACCCCAACCTTTTGTATTTATTCTCACTCTTCTCTCAAGGGTACATTTACTAAACATAAAACTAGAAAAAGCCTAATAAACCAAATTGTTTCTAAAAAAATATCTATAATATTCCGAAATCCACGAAAGATGGTCGCACTTTGTTATCCTACAACCAATACAAAAGTGTAAATATTAAGATTAAATGAAAATTGAAATTGTACTTCTTTAACAAAGATTATAATCAAAATCATATTCGAAATTATTCATCCAAAAACATTATATATGAAAAATAATATGAATTTCATACTCACACGTCACTAAGTTCTTCATCAAATGAAGCAATAGCCAAGCAAACCAATACGTATAATTCCAAATGGATCGAGAATCTTGCTAGTTGAAGATTCCAGACGATGACTTATTCATATAAGATAATTGTGAATATTATTTAAGTGGCTTTATCTTGCTAATTAATTCCAAGTTGCTTTCCATCTCAATCAAAGACGTCATTTTTATAGATGAACATGTATATATATATTTAATGTTTTATTTTCGGCTGAAAGTTATATATATTGAATTGTATATATAGGATTCGATCAAGAATATAGGTTGAATTAGTTTACAAAAAGTCCAAGTTGTAACTTGTGGGGTATGTTTAAGCAAAATAATCGAAGCAACTACTAATACATTGGGGTACGACACTTGTTCAAGAAATTATAATTATTATTTTTATAAAATACATTATTTTTGTAATTCTCTCCACGTATTATCAACTACCAACCTAATTAATCTGTCCTACCGGATTATAGGTATATAAACGGTTGAGAATAATTTCTCGTGCATATGAGACGGATTGATTTTGTGATGGAACTTCACTGAAAATGTGTTTTGTGTTGTTTGGATCACATATGTATGTGTGTTTGTATGCACACGTAGACTTTAGCAGGGAATCAGAGCAGATAACCTTTAGGGCCCGTTTAGTTGTAACTCTGGAAACGAAATGAAAACAATCTAGTCCATAAGTATATCTTTGTTCATGAAATTTTTGGAATCATTTCTTATGGTTTGAGTTAACTTTAGTAGAAGTAGATTACTTTTGATATCCTATAGGGAAACAAATTGGAGGGAACAATGTGCATTTTGCATGAAATCAAAAGGAATGATTTCAAAAACTTTCATGAACAAGGTACAAATATGAACTAGATTCGTTTCCATTCCGTTTTCGTTTTCGGAGGTATAACCAAACGGGGGGTTAGTTGATTAACTATAAAGAGGATAAGTATATAGCTAGGCATGTTTGTCCAAGAGTCGACTAGGTTTGTACATTAGTTGTACTTGTGAGGGCACGTTGAATTAATAACATATTTCTCACGTATAAAGTTGGGACATTTCGAGCATTATATATAAGTCGATGGGCTATGTCTCCTATGGTCAAGTTATTATAATGAAACATCGTTGAGTTTATGTGTTGGACTTGTAACTGACACATGTGCGCTACTATACGCACGACTCTTTTCTACAATCCTATGGACTTTAGCATAAACACTGATAGAGTTAAAAAAAAATTACCCTAATACATTTGGGGTACGACACTTGTTCAAGAAATTATAATTATTATTTTTATAAAATACATTATTTTTGTAATTCTCTCCACGTATTATCAACTACCAACCTAATTAATCTAACCTACGTATATGTATATAGACGGTTGAGAATAACTTCCCACGCATACGAGATTGATTTTATGACGGAACATCACTGGTGTTGGGTTTGGACCACAAATATTTTCGGTTTGTAGTCTGATTGACTTTAGTATGGTATCGGAGCGAAGCGATCCTAACATGTTGGTTAACTATAAACAGAATGAGTTGCTAGACATGTTTGTCCAAGAGTCGGCTAGGTTTGTACATTAGTTGTACTTGTGAGGGCACGTTGAGATAATAACTTTTCACGTATAAAGTTGGGACATTCCGAACATTGTATATAAATGAAACCTCATTGAGCTTATGTGTTCGACTTGTATCTAACGTGCATGTACAGTCTTATGGAATTTAGCATAACATTGATAGAGTATTAAAAATTTACCCTAATCCATGGAAAGAAATCAAACATTAGTTTTAAAGTTTTTGTTATTCACGTATACGTCTAAGGGTGTTCAAACGGTCCGGACCGGACCGTAAATTCTCGGACCGGATCGGACCATTTCACTGCTAGTGTGAAACGGTCCATGGATCGGACCGGACCGAATATTTTTCTTTTTGGAAAAAAAAATGTAAATTAACGGTCCGGACCGGACCGTAATATCATGGACCGGACCGAATTTTTACAATTACAGTCCAGGACCGGGACCGTAATTTCCGGTCCGTTTTTTCGGTCCGATCCAAAGTTGTGCAGCCCTATAAACGTCAACAAGTTGAGTACCAACATATTTCTAAATTCATTTGTGTTCAATCTCTCTCGATTGTATTTTGATTCTAACATATTATACGAACAAGCTATTCGATTTAGATTGAGTTGTTCACTTAACTAAACAAGTTAAGAATAGGTAAACGACTCTCGATTAGTAATTTGTCGGACTTTATGTAATACACGAGTGTTACATATTTTATAAATGAATGGTACATCTAAGTTGCAAGTGATTGCGTGTGTAAACGAAACTATAAATGGAATATATAAAGTTATTGGCTTGTTGTGACTTGTGCAAGCACTTGTGTGAAAATCATCTTAAAACAACTAGCTTCAATTATTGACCTCGTCCTCTAATTATAAACTATAGTATAAGGCCTAGAGCTTACATACTAATGATCATGAAAATATAAATATAATAAGGCCAAATTGTAACATAGAATCTAACCTTTATGTTAGGGATAAGTAAACTTAGGAAAATAGAAATGTAAGTATGAACACTAGAGAGACACATCTATTGGATAACACTCGAAGCTCTTATAAACAACTAAGGAAATCAATTTGGTGGAGTGTTATTACTTATTCTTTAAACTTTTCTTTTTATCTACATATAATTAAAGAATTTAAGTATATTATTATGTTATCATAATACTATGTTTTATTTGGCTTTTAGTAGGAATTTTTTGATGAGGAGGTTCAATATTTCGCGTATCTAACGTATTTTTTTATGATAAAAATAAGAAAAATAGTAATCACTTAAGAGGGTAGTTATTCTTATATCAAAACGCAAAATATCTAAAAAAAATATTTTTACGGGTCACACAAAACACTTAAACCAAAACCAAAAGCAAAACTGGTGGGGTACTTCGTTGTTTTTTTCGTCTCGCGGTAGGCATGACCAAAGTGGATGTTCTATTCTATGTTCGGCCAAAATAAGGGTGCTTAAAGATCCGAAGTGAAAGGATTTTCTAGTAAAAAAGCATAATATGACATCAACAACTTTTAACTGGATCGGATAAGCTGTGTATTGTTGGAGATAATAAGGTCTCACATCGAAAGATGGGTACACTCTGAACCTAATATATAAGGTCGGTGGGCTACTCCTTTTATTGCCAATTGGTTATTAAGATGGAATCTCCCCGGGTTTATGTGTTGGGCTTGGGTCTAACCCGCATGTGCGCTCGTATGCACACGACCGCCGCTCTACCGGTCTGACATGTACATGTAATATCTATTGAGGGTATTACGGACACAACGGTGGATTTCGTAAACGCACGATGGTTATAAAGAAAATCATCACATTTATGGAACCCAAATTCCTGAAAAATCGTCACGGATTCGAAATCCTTAATCGTTGTGCATTTGTGAATCTCATCAACGTACATTTACGACTTCGGTATCTATTTAGACTGGATCCTAAAATAACAATGATAAGTATCGAGGATACATTCATGCATCACCCTAATGATCAACATCGTACGGTCGATCTATGAAGGTTTTTTTTTGGTAATGTAAAAACAAAAAGAATGTTCAAAGTCCGCAAGTTGGTTGTGTGTGAAAGAGGGGGGAAATAGTCAAACTTAGGTCAAGATGGGCTGTATGGTGAATTAATATAAAAATAAAAGATAATTGCAGCGGGTGATGTTTCGGGTGGGTGGGTGAAACGCACAAAACACAGAAAATAAGAGAGTTTTCCATACCTTGTATTCAGCCGTAACATGTTGCGTATGGCCGACAGTATCCCCTTGTCCAGTTGTCGCTTTATCCCAATTTCTACACCACGTCATGCCCATACCCTCTTCTTTAGCCGTGACGGCGTCGTTTCGTTCCTAATCATAAGCTACTTTTATCAAACTGTTTTAATTTAAATCATAAAAACAAAGTAATTTTTTATAACAAAAATTAATTTTGTTTCAAAAACTATTTTTGTTTAAACAATTTGATTTATTAGGATTTTACCTGTGTTTAGTAAATGTATCCCTTGAATTCTTGATAGAAAAGTGTGTAGAGTTTGAGAATTAATACAAAAGGTCGGGATATATTTATTTAATTGAAACATTAAAAAACCTAGTAACTATAGTTTTTCAAAAAGGCTTAGTTATCAAAATTGTCCTTTTTTTTAAGTGCAACGGCTCACAGTAAAAAAGTAGAAAGATTGGTTTTTTATTGTAATAAGTTAAAATAAAATGTTGATTGATAAATTCGGTTTTGTATTGGCTATTTTTTTTTTTGTTAGGAAGGAGGGACAGTGGCCTCCGCGCATCTAGTCGCGCTTCTTATAAATAAAAAAGTGGCTATGCGTTCAGCACACGGGGATAGCCTTCCTCCTCATTAGACAACAAAAGTAAAGCACCATCCGGCGGGTCATACAATACATGAAATCCTTGTTCAAAAGAGAAAGCTAAACTAGCAAGATAATCAGCAACACAATTACCTTGTCTGTAAATATTTCGAACTCGGATTAACCAAGTTCTTTATAAAAAGTATTGGCACAATGTATCAGGCTAGATAGGGATGACATTCGTGGAAGGTTTTGTATTGGCTATTTACAAGCCTAAAATGTAGTACTAAAAATTTATGTAATAATGTAACGAGATGTGGCGGTGATTGAGGTGGACAGGTGGTGGTTGATACCAATTTTACGTAACTTTAGGTTGTTTAAATTTGTAGGTCCTCGACACAATATTGAAGGCATTCATAGATATCCAAAATTAAATATTTAAGCCGACATTTTTATTAATTTATTTTTGTATATTGTTTTATATTATAAAGTAGGACTATTAAACAGTTCCAAAATGATAAGTAACTGTATCGTTTTATGTATGTAATCTAGTTTTTATCCTCGATAATTTGATTTACATAAGGTTTTGAGTAGAGATTAGAGAAGTGCTTTCTTTAAAGTAATATTTGCTCCTTGAGCTTTAAACAAATTCATTTTTAAGTATATGAAAATTTGGATATTATGATCGAGTTTGCTCCCGAATTTTTTTAGTTGGTAATTTTATAATAAAAAATCGAGTTTGTTTTCGGTTTTTTATTTTAGATTACTAGTTGAATTTGAAAAAAAAAAAAAGAAGGGGATTGAATTGATTTTTCGGTGTCTTGTCCTCTCGGGGTTAAGAGGAATCAAAGTTTACGTACTTCTCTTACTTTTGCTTACCTTTTTTCGAACTTTCGAGTTGTTTTTGTTACCCCTTACCTTTCCACCTTAAACTTGGAAGTGATTCCCGGATCATTGGAGTTGGAATCCGATTTTGAATCATAAATCGGGGCATTCCGTGTTTCCGCTTCTCGGCCCTTATCCAATCTTGAACACATACTCGTGCCTCCAATTTCTCGGGCTTCAATTGACTTCTCGTGTAACTTAACATGTTTTCTCCTTGGCTAAAAGCTTGTTCCACGGCCACCATTGATGCGTACACGGCCATGAGTCCAAGATTTCAAAAGTTTAATTATCAAAACTAAAACAAGTTGTTAGATAATCTTAAAAAGTGCGCATTTACGGATGAATGTCTTGGTGTTTTTGTTCTTTTAGCTAAAATTATTTAGCTTTTGGAAGAAGAAGAAGAAGAAGAAGAAGAAGAAGAGGAGGGTGGAAGAGTCGGTTTGGCGGAAGAACAAACATTTGTTTCAAATAAAGAAAGCAATTTACTAATTTCAATACAAACATCAAGAATAATTGTAGAAGTGTTCATAGAAGAAGTTAAACCTAAACATTCATAATAGACACCCAATAATTCGGTAACACTCTCAATTTAAGTATAGGATAAAAAACGGTGGAAATAAGATAAACTAAGGGAATATCGGTATAATATTTAAGACATTTTATTTTCATATTAGTTATAGCATTTACAATTGTTAGATAAGTAAAATCAGTTTTTAAAGTCTCGCCAACAATTATGGCTATTTCTAAAAAGTTACAAGAAGTGTGAGTGCTAACATAACTCGTCATATTAGTTGTATCACTAAAATTTTTTAAAATATTACAAATATCATAACAAGTTTTGCAAATAGTTTCATCATATAACATATACCATGAAATGTATTGTGGGAAAATTATTGTAAAAGATATTTGTAACGAAGAGCTTGACTAAGTAGTTTGTAAGTTGAGTTCTAACGAGTTCCAGTATCTTTTGAATAAGCAATAGGATGAACTGTTTTCTAAACATGTTGTTCTCTATTTTTTTCTTAAATCGGTTGAATGTCAAATATGTTCAATTACGTTGGTGATGGGGTTAACATAGCACATACAAATTTTAAGTTCATCTTGATCACATAATTTCAAAATATGACATGCACATCTTTGGTGAGTAAAAGGAGTTCGTATATATTATCCCGCATCCTCCATCAAATCGTTTACGGCGGCGCTGTTAGCGGCTGCATTATCAAAAGAGTATGAAAAAACTCAATTTTGTAAATTACATTCTTGTAAAACCCTTTTTATTAAATTTGCAATGTTCGTGGAATTATGTCTTTCATTAAAATGGCGAAATGCATTAACAAATTTACTCAAAAACATATCGTTATCAATAAAATGTAAAGTAATGCCCATGTAAAAATGTCTTTGTGATAATGTACTCCAAGTGTCACTACAAATTGAAACTTGATGCGAAAATGATTATAAAAGCGTAAGAATTTTTTGTTTCTTTTGTTCATAAGATTTAAAAATTAATTTGGAAACGGTTTTACGAGAAGTTGGTTTAAAAGAAAGTTGAAGATAAATAGTGTTATATTCTCGTGCATCTTGATATTCCGCATAAGAAAATGGAAATGTTTAAGAACATATTAGGTTAGCTAATCCTGAACATTCTTCACTATGGTTATACATAAATAAAGAAGATTGAGAGGAAAAGGATGCAAACCCATGAGACAATTGAGATTGTCCCGTGATATTCCGAGCTTCTCGGGATGGACCTTTTGCATGCGGGTTTGCAAAGTCTCGTACCCGTGCTTCGCCCTCCACTTGTATACCTTCGGACAATAGTTGCACGAGACTTGACAATAATTGTTCACCACCTCATCCTTCTTGTAATATTTTGTGAAGATGTCGGATGTAAGCATTTTCGATTGAGGGACTTGTCGGAAAGCCCCTTGACCTTGTGGCTTATCGGGCATTTGAGTTTCGCTTTCTTGGGTGTTAGGGTAGAAAGCGGGAGTTTTGTCGCTCGGGTTAGCCTTTAGAATAGATTGAGAAATCGTGAATTGAGATTCGAGAAATCGAGATTGAGAGTAGTAGTAGTAGAGAGATGAGAATGTTAATGTGAGATAAAATGGAAGAATGGTTGAGTATCTACAAGAATTGAGGATATAAATTTTTAAAAAAACAAATAAAATTAAAATTTTAAAAAATTATTATAAAGATGAAACTGTCGGTTTAGGTTTGACCAACCTAAACCGTTGACCACCGGTTTGGTCAAGCCGGCAAACCTGAACCACCGGTTTGATCAAACCGGACCATGTCTAATACAAGGGAGTCTAGGGTGTGTAATTGGGTCGATTTGAGCTAATGGAATTTTCCAAAGCAAACGTGGTTAACCAAATTAGTCAGATATATCCGATACGGATGAATGGATATTTGATCGTGCTATTTTTAAAATATCGAATCCTCCGGATCGGATTGAGGTCATATTTTGTCAGATCGGACCAGCAAATTAGTGTGTCGATTTAGCCGAACCGGACACTTTTACTCGACCCCAATTGATACTAGTGTACAAAACTATTTTGGTCGAATTTCTGGTGATTGTCGGTTCAACTAGCCTATATCCATGGCGTATGTCATCTTCCAACACTCCATCCTCTAATTTCTTACCCATAAACATACCTACATTTCAGATTTTTATTCAAAAATGTAATAACTAAGATATTTAATACGAGAGTAAACATTAAATATGGGTAAATTGTACAAGGATACACGTGGCAAGAAATTGGCGTTGCTGACACGTGCAAAAAGAACATAGCCAACGCGTCGGGCCCACAGCAACGCTTACATCCAGCTCATCTCCTTCCCTCCAATTCTTCTCTCGCAAGCAATTACCCCCCGCCTTCTCTCATATTCCCACCTCTTTTTACCCAAATTGCCCTCGTCTTTTTATCATATTTTCCGTTTACACTTTTACCTTTTTTTTCTATTACTTAATACTTTTTATTGCTTTCTTACAAAAATAAGACAATCCCTTGTTTCCGGACTTTACTACATAATGTTTTTCAGTTTTCTCAAATTTAATCACATAAAATTCTCCATTTTATTTTCTTATTTATTATGAGTTGTAATTTAGGAATTTTAAGGGTCAAATTTTGAGATTCTCAAAATTTTGGCCATTAAAAGAAATTAAAAACCTTTTAGATGTACCAGGGGATTATTTTGCATTAAAAAAAAGAATAAGTACGCAAAGCACTAAACTGTACAGCTGACAGGCCCTACGACGACCAGAACTTCTACCGAAAAAGAAGTACCAAATCCAACTGGCTCCTAATTACTTATTATTCTATTAATCCTTTCTTCTAATACAGATTTTCCGAGGGTAAACGTAATTAAATAACTAATTAATCGAGAGCAACTTCTACAAGTAGAAGCAAACAAGTCTGGCTCCATCACATCATAGAACCAATACAACAGAGCACGTCTTCTGCAGTAAAATAGAAGAAAAAATACATAAAATAAAATCACCTTCTCCTAGGTGGTTGGCCATTATGCCCACTTCCCAGATTTTTTTCTCTCGGAAAATAACATTGCAATACAAGAAATTCAAATAATTTGAATATTTCATTATGATATATAAAGATTACACTGTTACAGCATCAAAGTCACAAAAGCAGAGTCCCGAACACATTTGTTATGTGTCTACCAGACTGAAGAACACAAAATTCAATTTCCCATTTCTATCGATTTTATTACAGAACCCTGAAAGCAAAATCTTCCAATTTGCTTTCTTCCATTACAAAATTAGGGACTAAAACTTCCATTGAAGCTCTGGTTATTTCTTCTTCTTATCATCATCCTAGTAAAAGCTAAGCACAACCCAAAATTCCCAAAAAACTAAAACAAATATTTTATACTTGTCGACTAACACCAAATAATCCTATTTGATCCCAAAAATATGTCAAACAAACTTGCCCTTGTTGTTTTCTTCTTTCTTTGACCTGGTTGTGGGTTTTCACTGTTGGAGTCAGTAGGTCCACTCAGATGGCAGTTGGATCTCAGGGTTGGACCCTGACAATACTCGCCTTGGACCGTGGATTCCATTGTTCTGACCTCTAAATCTTCCAGTTGATTCTGCTCAAACAAAAGCAATTTTCATCACAAATCTAGATAAAAAATACTTGAATTAAGATTTAATTAAAAGAAAACTCACCAGGCTTGTTCTTGGTTTTGCGTTGATCTGTTGGTTTGATTATGTTCACCGTTCTAGGTAAGAACACACCTGTTCCAACGCTCTCTCTTTTAGCGCTGGGGAGATTTTGTTGTGGTGTCGGTGCAGGTGCATGCGGACGCCGGTTGTCAGGGCGTTGAAGCGGTGGCCAAGCTGCCGGAGATAAACCGAGTGGACGGTTATGGATATGGTTGGTCGGCCTTCCGGTAGGGAAGTAAAACTTGTCTTCAACATTTTCAGTTCTGGGAATCACTTTCTGTTGCTTCATCGTCTCAACGCTCCACAACTGTGGAAAGTGCTAAAAAAAGAGAACAAAACGAAATCGATTAGAGAAAGGGGGAAATCGAAATAAATTAAGAGATTAGGGTTAAGGAGGATAGTTCTTACTTGGAAAGGCTGGTGACGAGAAATTTCGGATTGATTTGAGTAAAAGCCATTGAAATCAGGTCGGAGAGGAGCAGATCGAAGTCCTCTGTTGCTGTCAAAGTATCCGGTTCCCTTCTGCTCATTTCGCACCCTCAGCTTCGCAACTTCTCCGGCGGCCGCATGGAGCAGATCGAAAGAAGCGGTTTCATTAGCCTTGAAATAGCCACCGACAGCCGGAGCAGCAGGAGGAGAAACCGGCCCGGTTGGACTACCACGGCTTGAACCGCCATCTCCGACGGGAAACAGAGTCGACTGAGGTGAGCCAGACAAAACCAATCCCTACAAAACAAAACAAATCGAACAAATTAAGTCACGAGACATGCGAGAAATTGAATTCTTAAGAGAAAAGAAAACCAGAAAGAGGAGGAAACAACATACCTTAGGAAGGAGAGAGGAGCGAGACATGCGGCGAGTCAACTCAGCGAGAAACTCGTCCTCATCACTTTCGGTTTCGGTTACAGAATCAACCGGAGAGCTAAGATCGGAGTTAAAGCCTGTGGTGGTGATGCTGTCAGCGAAGTCGTTGAGTATGTCTTCCTCAGTAAGGAACTGAGATGGAAGCCAGAACTCACCGTCGTCCAAATCTTGAGCCATTGAAACTGAGAAAGAATCGAGTAGTATGAGAGGTGGATTTATGGCTGTATTTTTGCTGGATCTTGAAGGTTAATGATGACGAAGGTGATGGGGGCCAGAGGATGAGGGTTTGTGTGAATGGATTGATGATTGTGGAGGAGGAGAGAGAAGAAGGGGGTTGATATTTGTAGAGGGGAGAGGGTAAGAGGCGCGTGAAAGGAGCGTATGTATAAGCGCCGAGTTTGTGAGGGTTTTGGAGGCTGATAAAAATAAAATGAAAAAAAGAAAGAAACAGAGAAACAATAAAACCCTAAATTTGGGATTTGAAGGGACAACGTGTGCGGTGTGCCCCCACCACTTCTCCCCCCATTTCTCCATTTTCCCACCAAAAATTGAAAATTAAATTAAAATACCCTCCTCCACTCTCTTTTATTCACATCCCTTTAAAATATTATATATGTGAAATTATATTGCAAAAATAAAATTAAAATTACCTCCTCCACTCTCTTTCTCTCATTTTTAAATTCTTTGAAGATATAATTTATATTTATGATATAAAATTAGAAAAATTAAAATGTTGATTATAATGTACAGGAGGAACTTGAAAACCAAGTAACATGTAGACATGGAAAGGAGGTGTGGGAGGGGGACAAATGTACAAAGATGTGTGTTAGAGTGCTTCCTTGTAGCTTAGGAGGAGTAGATTGTGAGCTTGTGACCACATATTGGAAGGAAGGTGTAGCCAAAATCATTTGGCGACACCTCCTTTCCACGTGTCCCGCAATTTTAAGATGATGGCGGGTGAATATATGGATGGATAAAAAAGGGTTAAAGCGATGTGGGTGTCGGATCAGGGTTGTACGAAAGTAAATGTCGATGGAGGAGGTATGGGAATTGTTGTTGTTGTTATGTGACTTGGTGCGGAGTTTGTTTGGGAGCGAAAGTGTGTAAACTTACAAAAAGGTGGGTATTTTGGTGGACGAAGATGGAGGCATAAAAGTTGGTGGTTATACTCCGAATATGTTTTTGAAACAAAATAACTAGATTTAGAGTAATTTGGTCTAAAAACAATCAAAGAATAAAAAGGAGTTGGTGACGCAGTTCGGGTAAACGCTGCTTTACGGGTTCTCAAGAGGGGAGAACCTCCTCAATCCATAAAGCAGTATTACAGTTTAAAAAAAGTTTCGTCTTTTCAAAAGTTACAAGAATAGTAAAGAGTCTCCACAAGTCTAAAGCAAAAGAAAGCAAAGAAGACAGGAAACAGATAAATAACTATCGTCTATAAAGCCCTCGGGCTAGTAACCAAGCTTCTAGTGAAGCGAGGTTAGACGATGAAGAGAACACCGGAGACAGATCACGGAAGAATCACTCGGCTCGGAACTCTCGTACTCTATTTTCTCTCTTGTGAATCACTCTCTCAAAATCGTATTCGAAGACTCGGATGAGGAGAATTAGTGTTAGCGGCATTAGGGTGTATGTGTGTGTGTGTGAGAGTTTAGGTTTGAGTACGTGGGACCATAAGTAACCATCACCACACATCATTTCATCACCAACATTGTGTTTCTATATAAGTGATCACATAAGGATCTCGTGTCGTTGGGTTGGAGTCTTAACATGCCTCGATCAACTAAGCACATCTCTTTGCATTCAGCCTAACAACAAATAACCTAAGGAGTAAGCCCGCTTCTCTTAAGACCCAAGTTAACATCTTCAATTACAAGACCACAGTTAGGATAGACCAAACCGGCTTTACGTACACAACCTAACCGTTGGGCTTCACCGAGACACTAAAAATAGGACTTACAAGGGTGGCATTCAAAACAAATTTGCATATGGTGGTAGTAAGGTGTTTTAACTCGAAGTCGCAAGTACGATCGTGTTGGAACGGTTGAATGAGGATATCGAGCTATGTCATCACACAGTCCATGTTTGGACAACAAGTTTTTGACGCTCTTACAAGTGAATATCCTTGCATAATTTGAGCCGGTGTTTGATGGAAAATTTTCCCAACATGTAATGAGTTTTATTACATAATAAGTCATTTAACGGGTGATTAGTTGTAAATGATCCTATTTAAATTTTTGATAATTTACTCTAAAAATAAACAAACAAATACTTATATGCTTGATAACATCCATTTTAACGTTTTTTCACCATTAGTTTCCATCCTTTTGAACATTTAGTGTAGATTTGCATTACATTTTGAGAGATTTTCTTTCCTAAACATTTTAAAGATTTAAACGTGCGTTTATGATAATGCAGACATTATAATCCTCTTGGGAGCTAAAATGTAGTTGTTTTTTGGATGAATGCTTGTTACACACTAAAAATTGTCATTCAATCGAGGAATCCAAGGTCAAAACCGAAGTTATCAAGATTCGAGAGAGTAAAGAAAGATAACTCGATCATGACGTGTGAAGTCCGACAATTTAGCCTTGTAAGTCGATAGACCTTGACTTTCATGTCAACTACGAAGCTTTAGAGTTTAAAATTACCTTTGAAAGTAGTAATCGTGAATTTTCTAGTTCCAACTACAACAATAAGAAATCCAATTTTACTAAAGAATCGTAGTGTTGTCAAATGATGATTTTATGAGGAGACCGAACGACTTGGCCTTACTACTCGGCCAATTGGCCCCATAACGTATTCTATTTGACGATTATTTTATATCAATTATCATTTTTACTATCGAGTATCTATCAACATGTCCATTTGGACCTTTTAATCTTTTAACAAGTTCATATGGACAACTACATCTCTTAGTTACAAGATACAATTTGGTAGCTTTATATTTGATTTGAAAATCTTATGAGGATTATGTTAGACATCCTCCTTTGAATAAGGCTACTCAGTCGTTAAGTTTTCCTTTCAAAGTTTCAATATACGGTTCAAGTACCGCACATCGACCGATCGACCGCACCCGATCTATCCCTTGTCCCCTTTTCCCCTTCGGTTAATAAAACATTAAATTTGTGTTAAGGTATGTCTTGCTACTTCCTATATTCATTCCTTATAGGGTGTGGATAACATGACTACATTGATCTATCATTTTGATATTGATGTAAATATTCCTCGATTGTTATATGTGAGAGTTATGGCAGTTTTAGATTATTTTATAGAAATTGGGAGAGTCGGTCGTGGAGTCTTCCATTACTAAATGTTCTTTCATTTGTTTATGGCAACATGCAAGAGCCGAATCACTCGTATCTTTCATATTCCACAAACTGCGAGAGTCGAGCGGACTTATTTCCCGCATCATATGATTTACAATCTACTATAGATTTAACAATTGAGATCTTATATGTATGTTGTGGTGATATTGAAACTCTTTTATTAATCACCAATACATCGTATAACAGTGTTACTTGTGAAGTCTTGCATCTGCATCAAGCAACGAACAATTCTTCCCTCTCCCTTATTGCTACTCATGATGACTCGTCTTTCTACATTGACTGATTGACCAACATTTGTTGGTCAATCAACCGGTTATGTTTTCTCTTCCCCGTGATTTCTAACTTCGTAATTTGTTATACTTTCTTTTTGTGCCATTGATCAACCGTTACAACTGGTCGACCGACTAACTACTTTGTTTTCTTTTATTGTTTCCATATTGTTTTATCATTTAGTTGTATTATTGTTAATCGGTCAAATCATTTAATCGTCTTCCTTGAGTTCGATCTTGAACCATTTATTGTAATCGCGTCCTGTAAGTACTTTCGAGAACCGAAACTCACGTCTAAGCCCTCGTCAATACAATTTTAATTTTATTATGCAACAATATCACGTAACATACTAGTACATTTGTACTTCTATTTTTCATTGTTGTATTATTAGTGAATAACTAATATTATTATGCAGTATTTTCTTTGAATGTGGACGTTTGGGACATCCGACTCCAAACTGTACACATACAAGTCCGAATAAAACTTGTGTCCAAGAGAAGGAAGGAATAAATCATTCATATGGTAAGTCCGGTGACGGAGACATTAGCAAGTCTGACCAAGAGGAGAGGTATGTGCAAGAAGAGAAACAATAGCGCCTGAACATATCAAAGAGGAGGTGGTTAAGCCCATTTTTACAGGGTATTACAATCTCCCCACTTAAACTATTGACGTTCAGGTCAAGCACAAGGATCGTCTATAACTCAATGTTTCCTCTGATATCATTTGTAAGACTCGAGGTCTTAGGAACGATGTCCCCATGTCAACCATGCTCGCGCAAATACTTCATAAGAGGCCACCAATCCTAAAATTGCTCCCGCATGAGCACGGTTAACTCCAAAGTTATTTGTCCTCACTCGACCATATTGGAAAAGAAAAAGTCATGTTTATATGAGTAGCAACTCATCCTTATAAGTTAATCAATTAATCCCCATTCAAATGACGCGGAGTGATAATTTCACGGGGTGTTACAATTATGATGTCGTCTAGAAGAAGATTCATGAGGACGAGTCGAAGATTCCTAAGAAGATGGTACCCATTAGTTGGTCAAAACCGCACAAAGAACTATGAAGATCAACACTGATGGAGTTGTTAGGGAAGACGGGCACGCTACGGCAACATAGATTATTAGGAACAATAGGGGCAAGTGGCAACGTGGTGTTGTTGTTAACATGGGTCATTGTACACTGCACATTGCCGAGCTATAGGGAGTGTACTATGGACTCTTGATCGTTTGGGAGATTGGCTACAAAAATGTAGTTCCGGAGTCATACTCTCTTCTGGTCACCAATCTCTTGGCCAACAAAATCTGTCGAGGTCACTCGCTCACCAATCTGGTATTTAGATGCGAAGACTTTATGAATAGGAACAATATTATCCAAGTCCGTCATGCCTACCGCAAGGCGAATTGTTGTCCAGATTTCCTTGCTTCCTTTTCTTATAACTTTCCTTTTATATTGAAAGAACGATATAAAGGGTTGACTATCCCTGCTTAATGACTATGTAACTTGTATTTTTTTGTTTTTGGTTAGATAACCTGTATTTCTCACACACACATATATATATAGAGAGGGTGTGGTTCCCATGAGAACACTCCTAACGTGAGAACATGAGAACAGTCGTACACCGTTGGATGTGAGTATTAAGGGTTGAGATTTAGAGTAGATATCAAAAATAATAATAACTACGAATAATAATAATTAGGAATCCAACAATAACTACGAATAATCCACTCAACCAACAATAACTACGAATAATACATTAAACGATATGGCACATTCGTAACAAAACTGATAATAATTACGAATTTGTTCTCACGTTCTCACGTTAGGGGGTGTTCTCATAGGATCTATACTCTATATATATATATATATATATATATATATATATATATATATATATATATATATATATATATATATATATATATATATATATATATATATATATATATATATATATATATATATATATATATATATACTCAGGACGTAAGTGTACCCAACTCCGTACAAGATGAGAAATTAAATATGTAGATATATATATATGAGTACCGAATAATTACACAATTAAATAAGTGGGTGATAAGAAAGTTTAAGAATAAATTTGAGAAGCCTTCGGCTGAGGGTAAAATGGTCTTCTACCGTAAGAACTTGTTCCGTAATTCCTTAGCATGAGGTTGGACATCGGAATGTGATTTTGATACACATGCCTTATTTGACAGGCATCTGAGTTACCACGAGTACGGACTTTTGAGACGTGTTAGAGTGTATCTTGACTCAGGTAAGTCCTTGCGACTTACTTAGCCAGTTTCTGGATATTAGTTGAGTGATAGTGGTTGTGTGTGCTATTTGCGTGTTTAATAATAATAACTTGCTAGGACGACTGTTATTATTACGTTTAAGGCCCAAGTGTATGTATAACGGGCCGTGACATCACTGCCCAGCTCTGACAGGAGACTGGGAGGTTCTCTATACCCAGACCATGTAGGTACAAGGTGAGATGCATCGGATCCATTCCTGATGGTTACACGGGGGCGGAGGCGAGGTTTGGGAATCCCTCGTGTCACAAAATAAGTATCACTAGAGTGAACGAGTAAATTAAAGCAAGATAATAAAACGGACTTGTTTGAAGCATGCTGAGTGTTTATGTTTATCTGAGTGTGTTTGTGCTGCTATTTTTCTGCTAATATTTAGATAACTAGCTAACGGTTCCTCTTGTTGTTGTTTTAGATTTACCGCAGGTTAGATCAGCAGCTGAGTGATCCGGAAGTAGTGGTCAGCCGGGTCTCCGTACTCCTTAGAGCGGGGTTGGGGTTGTTTTGTCTTTCCTTTCTTTTGGTTAAGACAGTTGCTCTTTTCTTGTGTTTAAGTACTGTAGGCTGCTAGACAGTTGATAGCATGAATTATAGTCTATATTTTGGGGTTTGTTTGGACGTTTTATCTTTCATAATCTGCATGTTTGTATGTACATTATGTGATTTTACTACCATTTCATCTACCTTTGCGAGAATCGAGGTCTACACCTAGTTTCGTTGTAATTGCAGGTAATATGGTACGTATTGCATCAAAAAGGAGCAAAAGGAGTCAAGAGTCATTTGGAGCTACATTCAGGAAGCACAACCATGGATTAAAGATTTACTTTGGACCAGTTTTGAGAGATTCTACATTCAGTTATGAGTCACCTCGGTTGACCAGAGATTCATCTCGACCGAGGCGATCCAGAGACGCCGACTCGACCGAGGCGAACACCTAGGACGCGGCGAGAATATTTTATTCTTGGCTGAGATCTTTTAAAATTGGAAAGTGATCTTATATTTTTGGGCTGAGCTTCTAGAAGGAAGGAGATATGCAGAATCATATATTTTACCTATATTTATGGGATAATATCTTCTTAAGATTTCTTATCTTTGGAGGGTTATTTTTCCTATAAAAAGGGTTGGATTTTCCACAAATCCGATCATGCTTACAGGCTGCATACACCCGCTATCAGCGCAGCAGCCGCATCCTACTCCAATTTGGGAGATTCGAAGAACCTTTTTGAAGGTTGAAGGAAGATTTGAAGACTATAGCTTTATAGCTTTTTGGAGGGTTTTGTAAGATTGTCTTCAATTCCTTTCCTTGTTGTCTTGTCTTATTGGATCATTATCCAAGGAACGATTTTGTGTGATATTTGATTCAGTTATTGAAGTGTTTTCATTAAATTCTTCTTTGTTCAAATATTCACCTTCTTCCCATATATTTAATACTTTCATTATGATGATGAGTGGCTAATTTCCTTGTGTGATTCTAGGGTGATTGGCTGAAGGTTGTGGGAAAAACAATGATAGAATGATCTTAATCACAGTAGGATCCTGAAAGTTCGAGTCTTTAACCTTAACCCTAAGCATCTCGTTCAGTCGATGAACATCTCGGCCGGGGTGGAAACTGGCTGACCGAGGTGGCTTATCCGATCCTCAACTGAGAGTTAATGTGTTAGAGTTTGCCAAATCCTATTCTTATTATACCTTTCTGGTTCAAAGCAAGCTTAGGATGAGACTTACCCGGTAATTCCTTAGTTTGTATACTAACGATCATAAGTGTAGGTAATAAAGGCTTGTCCTTTATTGGGGTTTGAGTGTGCTTCCATCCCATCTTTGTGAGTTAGCCTGAGACTTACCCGGTAAAGGTTGATTCTATTCCCTTAGATGGTATGTTAGTTTGAGGTTATAGTTCTTTATCTTGATTCCTAGAGACTTACCCGGTAATAGGAGTTACGGTTTAGGATTAGTGTGTAGTGAGACTTACCCGGTGATCTACTCCACTTTAGTAACACCTTCCCCATGCAAAAATCTCAGCTTTGTCCGCCTATCTATAGATCTTGAGTTGGAACCACAACTAGATGCTTTAATCCCTAGAATTGCATTTTGCTTTATTGACTTCTCATTCATCTTTGATTGTGTTAATTGCTCTTGTGGTTAGTATTGACATAAGCATACCGTATTGACTTTGTTTCACCGAGTCCCTGTGATCGACCCCTGGAATTTTCTTGCTTTTACTACGATTGACCCGTACACTGCGGGTTCGCATCCTTGTTTTAAGCTTAAGTCTAGGGTTATAAATTTAAAGCTTGCACACACCGTTTGGAGCGAACATATATATATATATATATATATATATATATATATATATATATATATATATATATATATATATATATATATATATATATATATATATATATATATATATATATATATATATATATATATATATATATATATTTTATATATATATATATATATATATATATATATATATATATATATATATATATATATATATATATATATATATATATATATATATATATATATATATATATATATATATATATATATATATATATATATTGGATACGCCGGAGACCACTAACTCCCCTTATCACTCAAAAAATCTATTTGTATTATTTTTCTCTAGTTGCGGACTTATAGTTATTGTCAAATGCCAAGGTTTTCCTTAAAAGTCAATTATCAAATCATTTTTGAGTCCATATAATTTTGTAGGATAAGTCATAAATCGATATTAAATCAACATCTTATTTTATTGTTAATATCACATAAGTATTTTTTTTTGCTACAATAATAATATTAATTATAAAAAATCTGATATTGAGTAAATTAAATTTAATTGATAATTACACAGATTAAGAGTTTCGTGTGTGTTTTTTGTACTGCAAATCAATTATTGGTTTTGCTTAAATATATTATTATTTCTTAAATATAAATATTAAACTATTATATTATATTTTTTCTATTTGAAAGATAAAATAATCAAATTACTTTCAATAAGTTAAAATTAAAAAAATATTATTTTCAAGCCTACAATAAGACCGAGACTCATCAAATTCAACTAGATAAACTGAACTTACCAACACGGTCTTTGTGTCATTGTGTGTATATCACCAAAAACTACTACGTATAACTCGACCCACATTTATTTTTGACAATTTTGATAATTAGGCCTTCTTGAAAAACTACAATAGTGTACTTTTTAATGTTTCAATTAAGTAAATATATCCCAACATTTTGTATTTATTTTCAAACTCTACACACTTTTCTCTCAAGGGGTACATTTACTAAACACAAAACTAGAAAAAGCTAGTAAACCAAATTGTTTTATTTTTTATTTTTGATAATATAAATAATGAACTTTAATCTGTCCGAAAGGGAAAAAGAACTTATTTGTGGTTGTTGATTTATTTATTTTTCAAATTTTTTTTACAATACATTGTCGTTTTTTACAGTGTTTCTCTCGGTGTCATCTGTTTGACTTGGTCAACCTTATAGTTTTTTTTTACGTAGTAAGTGAAATTACTTTTTATATTAAAAATTTTATCTGAGAGTATTATCGTTATACTTGACTCGGTAAAACTTGAACATGAAAATGGTCCGACTATAGACAAATTGCAATAACTAAATAAATCGACTTGTATTGCCGTTTATTATTTTTAAAATAGAAAATAATTTCTTATATTTTTATATCAAAATGTAAAAACAAATTATAATACGATGATTGGAAATTACATTGTGAAGACCAACTTTCCGTCTTATCCCAATATAAACATATAAAAATTATAACAACAAAAAGGCCAACTTTGAGTCTTAAACCAAATGAACATATACATTTTCTAATTTCTTATCACATTAAAATTAAATCTATAATTAGATATAGAATAATAAAATAATTTTAAATCAGAAATGTTATTTACCGAGACAACAATATTCAATGCAAGCACGATATAGATACGTGTCTTGCGTGCAGTGTACAACTGCGCATACGCTATCACGCGTTATCAGCACATTACTAACTTAGTAAAAGATTATAAATACATTACTAAAATAATTGACTCTTTTTAAGTATATAAATACATTACTAGATTTAAATATATTATCAATATATTGCTAAAGTAATCATAATTATAAAAATATTAATATTAATTTTTATGTATTTAATAATATTTTATGAAATTTATTAATACATTACTAAATTTTATAATAAATTTAAATAACAAAAATTTTAAATTTTAAATTGATGTTACATCATAATATTATAGATTAAATAACCAAAAATTCAATACTAAATGTTGTTTTTAAAAGAAATAAATAGTTTTAAGTACATTATTACATAATAAAATTAATGTTAAGTAATGAAGGTAAAGTGGTGTAGTCATGCAACATTGACATTTTCTGATTAATTCCATTTATATTTAAATCCCATAGAACTTAATTCTGGTAATTTCTTTTCTTTTTTTATGTTTCTCTCTATTTAGTATTTTAAAATGAAAACGCGGTCAAATATCACATTTAATAAATAAACGCTCGTAACCGTAGTTGTTTAGGTAGGGTGTTGGAGGTTTCTTTAGATTCAATTTATGAGGCTGCCTTTTTTGTTGGTGTTTACTTACCGTTTCGGATTTTCCCATATCATTTGTAGTTGTGTTTTTGGAAATTTAAAATTTAGAATCCCGTTGATAAGGTTTTGAGAGATTATTTGAAGGTTTGTAAATTAGATTACAATCTATTTCATTTTTAGTTGATACACCAACCTCTACTACGTGTTCTGCAACATTTGAGGCGACAAACGAGTCCATGATGACCTACAACCATGGAGTCCAATATTCAACCTTCCTTCGAGGTTACAAAAAGAAGATGACATTAGAAAATTAGACTTATCTTCGAAAAGTAGAAAAGAAAGCTTGTCTTATGTATTATGTATTGAGAATATCTTATGTATTGAGAAGAAGAGGAAGAACTCTATTTGTAATTTTGGGATTTCTTCCTATTTATACAAGATCGACATTTTGAAATTATGCAATCCTAGACATTGGCCTTGGCGGTAAGGTTGAGTCGATGAGCACGCGCGAGGAAAGAATGAAATTGGTTGAGGTTCCGGTTCACCGTCATTGAAGGTTAGAATATGTCTCATCCTATTTTGTTCTTTTGCTCATAATTTATGTACGTATATTAAAATTAATTTTAAACCATTTAACTAGCACACGTATATAGAGTTTTTTTTATAAACTACAAATCTAAAAAATCATAAAAAAAATAAAATAAAACACAATACAACCCTAACCACAATCATTTAACTAACACACGTATATATAAAGTTTTTTTTTGTGGCGTGCTATCTTGATAAACATTCTTAGACATTTTATTAAAAAATATGTTTAAATTTGGTCTTATCAAGTCATCTAACCTTTATTTGTGTTCTTGCGGAATAATTTTTGTTTATCTATTCGACAAAAATAACGAAACTAAACAAACAACAAAACAAATTAGTTGACAAACATCTACTTTACTCGACATTTTGTTTCACTTCTAGTGATCGATGGTGTAGATGCACGTCTTGGTGTCTTACTTTTATAATGGAAGATGGATTGAGCTTTTCTTACCAAGAGGGGTCGTGGACATGTGTTCAAAATTTAAAGGCCAACAAAGAGTCCACATACGAGGTTTTCACCGATGGTTTTTGGGAGCTTTCACATGCACGTTTTTTAGTGACAAGTATATCTAGTTTCCTTTGCTATTTTGATATTTCATCATACGATTCTCTTTGGAACGGGTGTTTAGTGAGCCAAATGATTGTCAATTGATGCCTTGTGATTGTTTTTCTTTATCTCCCCCTCCCGATGACGGACTGTTTGTCATTTTTATGGTCTTTTAATACATTTGACTTGTGTATCGAACTTCTTACTGTTATAAAAAAAAGTAAGTCCGAACCAAATTCTTGAATCATTTGAATTATTATTTTTTTTGATAATGGAAAGCGGTTAGTGTAGACTTTCTTCTAGAGGTAGTCTATCCTAAAGCATCCTTGCGGATGAGAACACAAAGTTCAAGATCATCAGAAAAGTTGGTGTTGGGTGTCGAAATTCTCAAATGGGTTAGTCGGTCTGCAACACAGTTTACTTCTCTCAAAACATGCCTAATCTGGACTTCGTCAAAAAACTAGAGGTCTAGTTTGGAGACGGAAATAATCATCTCGATCTCCCAAGGACAACTCCAACATCCTTGGAGTTCCTTAATGACACTGAGGTTGTCCCCTTCAATTTCAACTTTTTTGATTTGTAGTTTAATTGCCTCGTGAAGACCTGATTTTAGGGCAAAAGCTTCGGCTTTTAAAACCGAGTTGAAGTTATTTTTTTTGGCATCAATGTGACACACCTATTTCATTTCTAGTTGATTACCAGTTAATTAACCCTGTTTAAAACAATAAGCGGAAAAGCGGAAAAGCGAAAAAACGTAAATTTTTAAAACTTTATCTTACAACCATCTTCACAACATATATACATACTAACATACGTCATAAAACTCTGTTTAACAAAAACACAACTGTTTTAAAACCATGCAAAACATCCTAGGCGGTAGCATCCCATAACAGCCCACCTGATATGATCTCAAATCCAGGTGTTGGTCCAACGTCCTTGCCTTGATGAGGCCGAGTCTGAGTAGCTGAAAAATATGTGGATATAACAACAATGAGCCATACGCTCAGTAAGGGTATACAAATCGCACTCTCCAAATATATATAAGTATCTAATATCCCGTCCCCAAAGGACACTTTATACCCTTCCTCACATTCTAAAGTCGATCAATGCATACATATCCACATTCACATATAATTCCACAACCATTCACATCACATTTCACATAAACATTCAAGCATGTTATCACACATCACATATAAACACATCATCTCATATAAACATCTCATATCATCTCAACACATATAAATAATCATAACATAACATATATCATGCTAGACTCGATCGCATCGATGCATAGGTGATAATTAACAAACTAGCCCCAACTGATCGTACGATATGTTTTCTCATGTGCTTTCGTATTTCTTTTCTTTCTTTCTTTTTTTTTTCTTTCGGTTGGCCAACCCGATAGCGTCATAGGCCCCCTGTAGATCAGGTAGCGACCTCGGCCATCTTGTCCTAAGACCCCCTGTAGATCAGGTCGCGATCTTGGACTATTTTTCTTATCTTGAGGCCCCCTGTAGATCAGGTAGCGACCCCTGGCTGTTTTTCTTATCTCGAGGCCCCCTGTAGATCAGGTAGCGACCTCTGAGGCCCCTTGTAGATCAGGTAGCGACCTCGTCCCCCGGAAACCCGTGCGGGACCCAGTTGAGCTAATTAATCAATTACCATCCTATATTATCACTTCCATCTCATAACTCAATTTCATGCTTTCATCGTATTCTTCCATCATATTCTTTCCATTATCATCTCATGTACCTCATGCATGCATTCATAAATCATATCAAGTCATCATCGTCATTCCACTCATATACATATAAGCATGCATACAATCATAACAAACATATATATACACTCAAGCATGCATAAAATCATAGCATATTAAATACATAACATATATTAAGCAAGTGTAATTCATATACACTTACCTCGCAGGTAAGAACAATAAAACCTCGCAAACCAACTATTGAGTCCGTTTCCCACTCGGACTATCCTCTTTTATCGTGCTTGAATACGCTCACAAAGAACTAAGCTATAGTTAACCAAAACCTTCAACAACACCTGTAATGAATATCATATTCCTCGTATTAAACTTCTCGGTTCAAACACTAGTTAAATTCATTCCTTTGAATTTAATTAGCTTATAGCATTTTCTAGAATCCTAATTTAATTAATTAACCTTTAATTAATTAATTAAATTTCGCCAGAACAACGTTTTGCCCGCAGACAATTTCTGAACCCACCTGTCATCAAATCTTATCAAACAAACAGCCCATAATCACCAGAATAATGTAACGAGCATAATGGAATTTCCAATTATCCATTTTGACAAGCCTAAGGTCAATTTAGGCCAAATCGCAATACGGAAAACGAATAAATTCATAACTTATTCGTTACTAACCCGATTGACGGTCCGAAAGAAGATTCGGAATCACAACGACGCAGGCTACGCTCGGACACCATCAAATTCACCGGAATCTGAGCGACGGAACCTCCCTAGTATCATATATGCTCGACCAGGCCTTCCCTTGCGCGGAAATGTAGAAACTCGGTACCAAAATGAAGAGAATGAAGAGAGGAATCCAAAAACTCAAACGGATTTGAAATCGGATTAGAAACGGAGAGTAAATCTGAGTTTGAAGGTTGAGAGAAATCAGAGCTTTTACGAGAAAACGTGAAAGGAAATGAATTAATAAACGTTATTTCCGCTATTTATAGCGAAGACGATAATTATCCTTTAGCGGAGTCGATAATTATCCTTTCACCGATCCGAAAACGGCTTAAGCCTCTTTCTCCAAACTTCTCGAAATTGGAATAATAAATCTGAAATATTGTATGGATAATTATTCCGAAATTTTTTCGAAAAACGTGTATTCCTAAGCCATCTTTCTTAGCCGCTAAGAAACGAAATAGCGACTATTTTGGCCGTTTTGCCTTTCCATGTTTTTTCATATCTAGGACATGTCCGATGTCCTGATCATTTTTCTCAACTGCATTTTTATTAATTGAAGCTCCCAAATGCTCCAAATAACACCGGGTTGTAATATCATCTAGGAGCAAGTTACCTCGAGAGGTATCTCATGTTAAAACGGATTTAATTCCTTAAAATTCTCGATCAGGTCATCTTCGATTTTTGACTGTTACAATCAAGACTTACTACTTTTCCATTTTGATCCCGAATCACGTAGCCAATAGAAGTAATTCCGAGGTCTAATTTCGATCAGTCAAAGTTTAGTTTATGAAAGTCCGGTTTTGGTTTATCCCATTTGATATTATGTTTTTTCCTTGTTATAGGATTTACATTCTTTAGTTGTTTAAAGTCATAGTCGTCTTCATCGAGTGTGTTGACTTTCCACCTATGAATTTGGTCTTTGATGAAACCGGTTATTTTGTTGCATGACCCAATGGGTTCATTACCAAAGATGATTTTGTTTCTGAAGTACCAAATACTCACCAAATGGTTGCGATGCAAGCAAGTTTGTTTAATCCAAGTATATTTTTAAGTTCAATTAGAATTTCATGGGGTTTTTTGTTGTTATAGTTAATTTTGTTTATTTCGATTAACATTGTTTTGTCAATTTTTCCAATAACTTGTTTGCTAAAAGGGCATCCGAGGAACAAATGGACCAAATCCTCGCAATGGTGGTTGCATAGTTCGCAATGTCTTGACTCTAGATTGACCTTGGGCGTCAGGTCGATTTTCGATTCAATGGATTTGGTGTTTCAGGTTCGAGCTAGGGTCGATCTGGACCAATTTATTTATAGGATTTTTTCTCTTGGTGCCTCAAGGTTTGAAGTTTTTCTCTTGGTATCCACTAGATTTTGTAATTCCTCTTGGTACCCTTATCGTTCTATTTGTTTCCTCTTTATAAACATTCTTAATATATTACATTAAAATTCATTATAAAATAATTAAAAAATATATAAAAAAACTTTAAAACTAATTATGACCATTAAATTTTAAACTTATAAATTTATAATAAAATATTTTTTAATTAAAAAAGTAAAGTAAATTAAAGATATTTTTATTTTTGAACTAAAATAATTTTTTTATACTTATTTTTTTTAAATACTTTTTAATTAAAAAAATAAATTAAATTAAAAATATTTTTATTTTTGAACTAAAATAAATTATTTTAAGAAAAATAAAATAATTATATATTTTTTTAAAAAAATTAACCTAATATTTTCATTTGGCGCAAAATAATTTAGTTGTTGGCGTCGGCGACATAGAGTCGTCGCCAATGGTCCTTTTATCGGGCACGGTAAATATTAGCCGACGCCAATTACATGACTATTAGCGACAACCCTATACCACCGACAAAAATAATTGGTATTTTTTGCCACATTGGTGTTGTCGTCGCATAATAAAAACCAATGGCAACGGGAAACCCTTGTCGTCGCCAACAAGCGTGGCTAATTGAATTATTTTTTATAGTGGCTTCTATATGTTGATGACGTTATCCTTACTACGTCTTCTCATATGTTGCGCACTATTCTGATAATGCTTCTGGGTAAAGAATTTTCTCATAAATATTTGGGTAATTTATCCTATTTCTTGGGCTCAATTCGTCGGAGTACCTCTCGCTTATTCATATCTCACGATAAGTACGCTCAAGAAATTGTTGAACGAGCAAAGATGACAAGCTGTAAGCCTGCCGTCATACCTGTTGAGACATCGGTCAAGCTCAGTGCATCTTCTGGGCTGGCAGTCAGCGACCCCACTCTATGCAGGAGTCTCGCTGGTGCTCTTTAGTATCTCACTTTTACTCGACCTGATATTAGCTTTGTTGTTCAACATATCTGCTTATTCATGCATGATCCCTCGAGAGCCGCACTTTGTGGCCCTCAAACGCATCATCCGCTACATCTTTGGAACTTCGAGTCTCGGTATTATCATCTCTCCTTCACCCAAATCTAACTTAATTGCCTATGCAGACGCTGATTGGGGAGGGTGCCCAGACACTCGTCGTTCTACTTCGGGCTACTGTGTGTTCTTTAATGACACTCTAGTCTCCTGTTCCGCTAAACGCCAATAAGTTGTCTCTAGGTCCAATGTTGAGGCCAAATACTGAGGTGTTGCTAATGTTGTCTTTGAGTGTTCTTGACTACGAATTTTTTTGCTGAAACTTCATTGTCCTCTATCCAAAGCCACGTTGGTATACACTGACAAAATTTCTACTACATATCTTGCCAACAATTCCGTTCAACATCAACGGACTAAACACATTAAACTTGACATCCATTTTGTTCGCGACAAAGTCGCTTTTGGTCACGTAAAGGTGCTTCATGTTCCTTCCGTCTTCCAATATGTAGATATCTTCACGAAGGGCCTACTGCGACAGTTATTTTTAGACTTTATATCCAGTCTTAATGCCCATCCTCCTTCACTTTCGATTGCGGGGTGTGATAGATTATGTAAATATTGTAAAGATATGTCTCTCTTTGTAATTATGTAAATACGTTTTCCTATTAATATTTCTCATCGTTCGATGAAATCCCTACGGGGAATTTATCCACAATATCACAGTCTAAAGTTTAGGTGTGTTTCTCTTTGATTATGACGTATACTTAATCATCAAGTTGGAGCACGGGTAAGTGAAACCACAGTTTGTTCATGAAGAGTATGGGTTTGGTGTCGTCCATGTGTCTTGGTGAATATATTTACAATTTGTCTAAATAGTTGAAAAAGTTCGAATATAGTAATAATTTTGAATATATTTTAACAATTGACATATTGAACAATTTTTAGTTGAACAAATAAATGTTATATTGAACAATTAATACTTTCTATCATAACGAAACATAATACAACGTGACACCATTTCTACTTGAACCTAACTCTCTATATCTTACTATACTATAATTTCAGATTTTGAGAACACTAAATGTCTATAATTTATTTTATAATTTTGTCCTTATACATTTAATAATTTTTTTAACTTCTAATATTAATTTTTATAACTCCTAATAGTAATTTCATAATAATATCTCAGTTAAACTTTTATTTTTATAACTCCTATATTTAATTCTTTTAATATTATTTTTATAACTCCTATATTTAATTCTCCTAATATTGATTTCATAATAATGTCTACATTTAAATGTCTATATAGTTTGCTTGAAAGATGATATTGAATCCGGCAATGTTGAGCTAATCAAGCTTCCAGTTGAGATTGGGATGACACCATCAAAGGAGCAGGTTGAAATTTTTGCATCATTCGTGGTCTTTGAACAAAACAGGAGGCCTATCTACCTTCATAGCTGAGAAGGAGTTTGGAGAAAATCGGTCATGATTTCTAGATGGAGACAATACGTGGCTCGGTATGAACAACAAATATAACCAGGTATAAATTTCAAAGCATACTCACCTCAATTTTCGAACGGATCTTCACTTCCGTTGCACACTTGTTCAAATGGAAAATTTGTTCCCCACGGTGTGTCACTTGATCAAGTTTCCACTCATTTGGCCAAACTTAATCAGAGAACCAACGGGACTTGTAATGGCTCCATGAATGGCTAGGTTGCACCTTTAGATGAAGTGACACGTATACATATTAATCCTTTAAAGGCTGAAGTTCCACCGAAAAATGTTCCAAGTGAGGCACCTAAAATTGAAAGAGATATCAAGTGAAAATTTGAATACAAATCTTGAGTCTGGAACCCTGGAAGTAGGAACATTTGTCAGGTCCAAGCCTTTTCATTCTTTCTTCATATATGCATGTTTTCCTTGTTCTCACAAGTTTTTGGCATGGTAGGCTGGCAGCGCCCCTTCTATGAACGTTGGAAAATGGTTGAGGTAGATTTTTTTGACCCACAAAATTTTGAGCGATGATCGAAAGATTTAAAGGAATGTGTTGAATTGTTAGACATTATATGTTATATTGTTAACAACGCATTCCTTGGTTTCTAATTCTAAACTTGAATATGACGGTTGAATTCTGCAGCAAAGCCTGTAGCTTGTGTGAATGAGTTTACAGCTCAGTTGTAGATCCTGGAGTTGCTCCAGAAACCGATCACAATAGTCATGCCTATCAACCAAGCAAACCGACTCCAAAAACCGATCACAACTTCTTCAAAAGCAACATCTTCTTCGTCATCAGATTCATGTTTCAATTCTTTTGATAGTATTAAATGTTCACATTAAGTTTATATTTTATTTCATATTATCCAATTAAATCTCCCAATTAAACTTTGTTTTTTAACTCCTAACATTGATTCATATTAATTTCATATTTTATTTCATACCACCCAATTAACTCTCCCAATTAAAAATTTAATTTTGTAACTCTTAAAATTGACTACCCATTCAAATCTTAGCATTGATTCCATATTAAACTATTTTATCTACTTGTTTTTAGCTATAAAAACTTTTCTAAAAAAATATTGATGATCTTGTTGTGATTGCAAGAGTTTCGAACATATATTTTTAAACTATTTAATCATTGTTTCTAATCTTTTTACCCTATTTTTTTTTTTAACTTTTTGAAGATTAACTTGATGTAAAGAACTTATGTATAATTAGCCATTAGGTGTACAATCACATTGAAGATTAACTCCTTCAAAATAAATCAAATAGTCATTAAGTGTACAGTCACATTGCTTCCGAGCGCGAAGCGGGCAGCCACGTCACTAGTATGATTAATGCCATACATGAAGGGGTATTACGGTAAAAATGTTCAAATATAATATGTATTTGTTCAACTAAAATTATTTCGAATCAAGGGTTGTGATCAATTGTTCAATAGTTTTCGAAACCGTTCAATTATAAGGCAGTTGTCCAACCATATTCAAAATTGTTCAATTGTTGAGCTATATGACAATTTGTTCAACTAATCACAAAGTGTTATTTTATATCTTCAAATGTTTAGTTAAACTTGAAATTCTTCAATTATATGATCAATGGTTTAACTATATAGTGAATTGTTGAACTATATTCGAATTAATGCTTTGAATATTTTATAAATTTACTTTTTATGATGAAACTTATCTAAAAACATTATAACTAGACCCAAATAAGTTTTATCTAAAACAAATCTCTTTGGACTGACGTGATTCTTACCCTAAACATTAAGGGATGATGAAATGTTTTTACATCGACAATAAAGGTATAACGGACCTAATATATAAGGTTGTGTAGACTCCTCCTCCTATTGCCTATTGATTTTATAAAGAAACTTCGCCGAGTTTGTATGTAGGTCTTGTGCTCTCGGATGTGTAACGGAACTCCCATAAACTCTGACGCGTTGAAATTTCACAACTAAGATTAACGTTCGATTCGAAATATTTGAAGATTTGATTAAGATTTGAACCGATAAACAACCTTAGCCACCCCACCTGGTGTAATCTTAATTTTTTATAGGATTGCCCTATTTTTTTCACGAGCAAATTTAAAACTTTTAGTTTTATACCTATGGCATGTGCATGAATTATTTCATTTAATTTGACAAAGTACATTGCAAATGCAATATTATTTTCGAAAAAGATATAAATATATGAAGTATATTTAGGTAAAGAAAAATTAGGATGTGATTGGTCAACCAAATTAGAAGAGCAATCATTAATCAAAGGCATAACTTGTGGATATTGTTGTACCAATCTTGACGTACTTATTCCATTAATGGATTTACATATGCTCACATGCGTGCATTTAATCTACATGCCAACATGCATAGTATATGGCTCATTATTTTGACTTCAATTGTAAATCAATTTAAATCAACATTTTAAATATGTGTGTTTAAAGTTATACTATTTAGGTGAAATTTGTTATCAACTTTAGTTTGTTTCACTTAAAAAGCACCAATACAAGATCATTTTGATTTTTTTTTTTGTTAGATTTGTGTTTTCATTCTCTTTGTAGGCTGCCTAATTTTCGAATCAAATTTCTAATTCTACATAGACATTTAACTTTAGTTGCATCCATCAAAACCATTATATATATATGATTACAAAATTCCAATAGAGCTTCTCACAAAAAATAATTGTCAATTTTTTGGGTTGTATTCGGGTCGAGTTCGGAATTCAAGTTTAAGATTTTGTCCATACTCTTCCGAGTCGGAGCTTCGGACAGATCCTGAATTTTATATTTTTTGAAAAAATAAATAAAAAGTTGTTCATATTAAATATAAATAATAGAGCATATTTCAAAAAAAAAACAAAGTAAATAAGTGGTTGTGAACTTTTGAACCTTACTTTTTCAATTTCGTTACATGTAATATACTTATATTTTTAATATATATATATATATATATATATATATATATATATATATATATATATATATATATATATATATATATATATATATATATATAATATTTATTTTAAAAATAAAAGTGTCGGATTCTCCAGGCCGGATGGCTTGGACTCTTGGACCCTTGTCCAAGCCATCCTACGGACTAATCCAGTACGAGAGTGTTGCCCATACCTATCTGTTTATCTGGACGGATGGCTTGATTTCTTACCCGAGCCAAACTCCGACCAATCGGACTCGAGAGTGTTGTCCATATCTGACAACCGGGACGATCGAACCAACCCTACTTTACTCAGGTCTATATAAGCCAAATCGTGCACTTGGCGATTTTCCATCACTAGTAGATGAAGGTGATCCACCCGATTCACTAGACTAGTACGGATGAATGCATTCAATAAAATTAACGAATAGACGCCGGAACGTCACCGGACCGAAATTCCTACCAACGTAAGTATAGACATAGGTCATAAAAATAAATTTTGAAATCACTTCTAATTCATATCTTCTTTTTGAAACACATGCTTAAGATGTAATCATGCATAGAACACATTAATTAGCCGCAAAATGATCATTAAAAGCTACTGTAATTGTCTTTGATCCTCACAACAAAAGGCAATCATAATTGACATCATCATCTCAATTACCACGATTCAACTCGATAATAATCACTCTTAATTACCTTTACATAACCCTACCAAACAATAAAAAAATAAATAAACAAAATATTTTAATACTAATATTATCTTTAATCGGATTAGATCCGCTTAAATTCATGTGGCCCAACAACATGCATTGTCTGGGCCCACAAAGATAAGTACAACCTATTTGCCCTTAAATAGTGGGGTGCCAGTTAGCGACCCTTTTTATTTAAATTTTAATTTACTTTTATTTTAATTAATCCGACCAGATGTGGGGTTTGTTGGCAGCACATAACGGTATTAGTCCCTAATTCAGTCTTGCTGTCATATAATTATGACGGTGTTAAGGGATAAAACATATTTAATAATGTGATTAGTATATTCGGCGTTAATCATATAGGGGCATGTCTTGTCACGTGTAGATACTATGTTCGACAAATTGCCTGAGTTGTTGTCCAGATACAACGTACGTAAAAATTTACCGCTTACGATTAAGCATGTATACGGGTCACGAGTTAACCCGACGGGTTTTGACCCGGCGAGAACACGGCAGGTCAGTGATCCGACGGGTTACGGGTACGGGTAAGGGTCGAGCCGTCGAGGTGATCCTTACCCGTGACCCGGCGGGTCGACCCGCCAAACCTCAATTTTGAAAAAAAAATAAATAAATAAAAATAAAATCCAACGGCTAAAATAGCCTTTGGCGGGTCTACCCGCCGGGTCATCCTTTTCTTTTCTTTTTTTTTTAAATCGGTTTTTAAAACAAAAGGCCCAACCCTCCGACCCGCCGGGTATGACCCGTGACCCGACGAGTTGCCCACTCGACGGGTTGGCCTTTTATACGGGTCCGGGTCACCCTTCCCGGACCCTCGACCCGTGGACGGTGGACCTACTTAGTTTATGTGATCAAAATTGGGCTTCTTTTTACTTTGGTAAATTATATTAGTTAATTAGTTTAAATGGACGGTTAAGATTATTTTGTGGCTTGTGTGATACGATAAGATCGTGAATTTGAGTTCTAACGTTGTGTTGTATTCCAAATGATTGATATCCCACAAATGTTATTTCGTTTTCAAGATACTTTGTATAATTATGATGATGATAATAATATGTCAATTGACACGTCCTTGATCGAGGCTTATTCCAAATGTATATTTGGTCTAGTTTGGTACGATATATATGAAATTAGAATTTGGTACCGAAATGAATTATATTCATAACTTAAATTAGAATTTGGTACGAGAATGAGTTATATTCATAACTTTTTTAGATTATTAACTTTTATACAAATAGTTGTAAAAAAATTTCCCAAAAGATCAGAGTTTTCACAATAAACTGTTTTCGTTAAAGGAGAAAAAAAAACTCAATGTTAGAAAATTTGCTAGTAACGTGACAACTACTTAACTATATTAAATGACGATCATTAAAAAAGTTAACTTTTTAGCAATTTGTTGATAACGAACTTATTAACATGAGTATATGTGGTGATAGTTTTTACATGACTAAATAATGTTAAAAGTTTGGCTTATTTTTTTTTCATAAGTGATGATTTGTATTGTAATTGATCATTTTTCATTTCATCTCATATAAATAGAAGGTTTAGAGTCATTGCAGTGCACACATTATTCTAACAATTTACCAAATACTTTACATTAAAAATCGGGTTGTATCATTTTTAATTTATACATGTTTTCTTGTCACATATCAAACGGGACCTAGCTAATAATATGAGGATTGTAGTGTCTAGTTGCAGATGTGATTAATTCGTGATCAATTGACGCGGGTAGTATATCAATGAGATTGTAGACGCTTGTGTTTCACATTGATCGGTGTTTATGGTTCAAGTTCTCGTTCGTTGATGTTATTTGTTTTTCTCTTCTATTGACAAGTCATTTGTACATCGTTTTTGAGGTTTTTGATGTATTAGGTTTGTTTAGGGTATCAAACCTCTTTATGCTATAAAAATTATCAAGAATATAGATGTGCTTTTATCGTGACTTTGATTATAGTAGTGTGGGTATATTAATCTATGACATTAATAATAAAAATGACAACAAGCACCGGTGTAAGGCTTTTAAACTTGGACAAAGTTGTCGATGCTTATTCCCCAATATCCATATACTATCCATGCTTCTTCTCCAAAAAAAAGTTCACAACCCGTGTGCCTCCTACCTCCACGTGACATTGCTCCGTAGGACTTTCGTCCATTACGGGAAATTCTCCGTTGTTAGCTATCATATGAGTCTAGGTTCATAGGAACTCAATATCGGGAATACCAAGGGGAAGTTAGGACTAAATCAGTCGTACGAATTTGTAACAGAAAGGAGTGGTAGAGGCAAGACGCTATTTCCTTAATTCTAAAATCGTCCCTAATACAAAAGGTTTTGATCGATTAAGAATCTCATGATACAATTGCCCTTTTGCTTCAAATTGTGTAACCAGCTCTAGAAGCTTACGACAAATTTTTTGTGGAGTACTCTGTGACTCATATTTTCAGGGCTCTAGGTGAGAGATAAGAGAGAAGTTGATGGATTGATGCTTGAGTTGTTGACTTGATTATAATGAACTAATGGCACTTTTTATATAGGAGTTCGGAGGAGTTACATAGATGGAGAGAATCACTCTCAACCTCTCGACCCGCAAGAATAGGTCAACTAACCCGCTGGATATATAAGATCCATTGAGTGAATCAAATTAGTCAAATCCGTGGGAAATGGATTAACAAACTAGGCTTGCGTTTAACTAAAAGTCAAACCAAGTAAGGAAAGTTTTAGGTCAGCCCAAAGACATAATGATAGGTGGTCAACCCAACATCAAGTCCATAAGGCCCTCAGCCCGAAGCCAAACCCCAAATCCTCAACCAAGTTATAGGAGTTCGGAGGAGTTGCATAGATGGAGAGAATCACTCTCAACCTTTCATCTCCGCAAAAATCAGTCAAATTTGCGGGAGATGGACCAACAACCTGGGCATAAGTTTGACTAATAGTCAACAAAGTAAGGAAAGTCTTGGGTCAATCAAAAGACATAATGATAGGTGGTCAACATCAAATCCATAACACCCTTATCTTGAAGCCAAACCCCCAAACCGTGCCATGCTTCGGCTCGGCGCATACACACGTGTGTGGTCTAGCAAACGCTAGAACGTCTCCCCATAAACTTAGTTAACCACAATATATTTATTACCATATATACAATGTCTCATCAATCTCCACATTGTAAATGTTGGACAAGTTACTCAACAATTAAATATCTCATGGTGCATTTAAATAAAACTAATCTTTGAGCATTAATTTTTCATTCATTTGGACATCATTTTATACGTATGAGACTACCAAGTTGTAGTACTCGGAACCACAAAGCTAATGCTCCCATTTTCCGACGTTGGTTTTGGCCGGAGCCCACTGCAAAAGTACCCGGGAAATCCTTCCGACGCATATTCCACAAAATGATTACAACGATGTCTCACTTCTTGTGTGTACTGCCTCAATCACCAAATAGCTAATCAAAAGAATACCACCACGATCGTCGCCTTAGGATCTAAGGGTAAGACGGCAAATTCGGGGTGCTCGACTGCACGGCAACGGCTCTATTAGTATAATTAGGGTTTGTAAGAAAACCCTAACTTAATACGCTAAAACGAATATTGGATATAAACTTATCTTATAATACGTCAACTTTCTATTTCATAATATATAACTAAGTTTCAACCCACCGAAAGCAAATTTAATTTTGTCCGATTAAAGTAATAGTGTCATTGAATTGTAATTGTCACAAACTATTATTGTAAAGTTTAAACATAATATCCATAATTATAAAAGTTTGTGACCAAACGTATAACATAAGTATATAACACACCTACATAAAGTACCAATAAATGGGAAATATTCACACTTAAAAGTACCAATAGTCGTTAGTTATGAGTCATATGATTCGTGACAATACTTATCTTATGTTCGGGTTATATCTATTTTCATTGGGGCGGCCAAAAGCAAAAGTATATACGATGTGCGATAACATAGATCGACAAAAATTCCACTAATGTGAACATGATCAACATTTGCTTATACCTCAAGTTTCGCATATTATATTATAATCCCATCGGATTAATAATTTAAGGTTGTGTGTTAAATTAAAAAGACTTTGGAATTTTATGGTTTTTGGTATCAATTTGTAGAAATAAGACGTTTAACTTTAATAATATAATAATTAATAATGAAAATTGTTTAGATTATACAGAGTAATAATCTAAACATTGAAATACATGGCGTGAATTACTTTTTAATTTACATAGGTCTCAAGTTGTGTTGTAAAGTGTGAACAATTCGTAGAAGAAACATATACTTGACTTTATTCATTTGAGTTTTTTGGTTTTTGATAAAGGAAGCGGTTTGATGTACTAGGCGACACGTTATCTACGGATTAAAAAGTCGAAAAAAAATCAACAAACAAACCAATTGTTATGGAAAAGCGGATCTAATAAAAGATAAAGAAACAAACAAAAGTACAACAATTTGATCCGACAACAAAATAAGTCTTCAAGAGAAAGAAGAACGAGTCGGTCACTTGAAAACGAATAGATAAAGTCCATCGTAAAAAAAAGTAACGAAAGCAAGTTTTTTTTATGGGGAGCTAACTGATAGTTTACTTTTGTATGAAGGTATATATTACCTTGAGTTTGTTTTTCTTATCGTATGCTCTTCGAGTGACGAATATAAAATTAAAATTTTTGTAGACCCGAAATTTTAGGTTATCCCAATGTCCGAGCATAAACTTTCTAAGAGGAGGTCACTCGTTTTAAAATGAGTTTTTTTTCTCTCCCACCACTAAAAATTTATTTTTTAATTGACATGAGCATTAATTTATCTATAATTTAATCATAAATTCTCCATTCAAATAAATTTGCATTGTTCTATAACAAGTTTTGAAGTAATATCTATATCATATAAATTAAGGTCGATTAATGCTTTTTATGGTCATGATGATTAATAATAGAATCATATAAGAATTGTAAATTTGTTGATTATCGTTTTAACCAATAATATTGTTTTATAGAAATAAATATTTGGATTAAATATATATACATATATATAATATTGTTTAATAAAAATAAATACTTTGATTATATATAATCTATGTTTTAAGCTATACTCCGTATCATACTAGAAAGAGTGATATTTAAAAAGCATATCGGTTTAGTGTCACAATCATGAGAATTAATGACTACAAAGCTTGGATTTAAAGCATTGAACATGATAATTAATATGGCAACTTTTCTATGTTTTGTAATATATTCCGTATAAAATTAAAACTAAAATAATTGTAAGAAAAAAATGAAAATCTTGAAGGCAAGAAGATTGTATAGGTGATGGATCCATCGCTTTATGACAAGGCCGTGAGCGTGACCAGGTGGGCTACGCCGAATAACTTGTCTTGGCGCTATGCACATGGAGGGGTATATATGTCCTACCATATTAAACTATATATTTTACTTTTAAAAAAAAAACTTATATTTGATTCGTATGTCCTACGGTAACTTCAGGTTGTCATTTAACAGCATGTTCCAGATAGATTCATGCCCGATCGTACCCTCACATGCTTTTTATTTCATTATAATTCACCAAAAAACTAAAAATTAAAAAATGGTGAAATAAGTTTTTTTTTATAGTTATTTATTTTTAAATTTTTTAATTTTTACACACCTACCACTATTACTTTATTAGGAGTATATTTAATTAAAGAAACAATTTAGTTTACTAATTTTTTTCTAGTTTTGTGTTTAGTAAATGTACCCCCTTAAGAGAAGGGTGTGTAGAGTTTGAGAATAAATGCAAAAGATTGGGGTATATTTACTTAAATGAAACTTTAAAAAGCCCAGTTACTACTATAGTTTTTCAAAATGACCTAGTTACTAAAATTGCCCTTTATTAAATGTGTTTATGTTATAATCTATTAAAAAACAATATTTATAAAAAACCTAATTAGTGAATTTGAAAAAAAAATTGTCATGAAAAATTGGGCCCTGTTCGGTAAAGCGAGATTTTTGAATAGCTTTAGCTTTTCGAGTAACTATAACTTTTTGCGTTGATTTGTTATTACAGTCTTAAAGAGATTTGTAAATTCCGAAAATTTAACAAATAAGTTAATTGATGTTTGGTAAATGTAGATTTGTGGATAGATTTGTATGTATATTTACCAAAAAGAACAAAAATGTACAAATTGTTAAAAGTGTAAAAGAGGGATAAAATTATAAACATTTTGATAATCTACCCAAAAAACTATCCTAGAAAGAATTTTCAAATCTCACCAAAAACCTCATCAAAAAGCTCTTCAAAAATCTAATCTCTCCAAAAAACTATTATGGCAAACAACATTTAACTTTCAAAAAATACAAAACTCTACAATAATATCTGCAATAGCCTCCGTCGAACAGGCCCTTGGTAACATGATAAACACAATTTATACGCTAAAATCATACTCCCTCCGATAAAAAATAAGTGTCGTTTTAACATTAGAAATTTGATCAAAATTATATGTCGTTTTAAGTTTCCTAAGCCAATAAATGAACAATAATTATAAGAAATGTTCTTGAAAATTGGTGTAAATGATTAATTTTAGATCTAAAATTTTTTTTATTGGTTTAAAAGAAGGTTGAATATTAAATAAGTAATAAGATCTAAAAATATTTTTACAAAATCCATGTTATTTAATATTTTTTTTAAAAATTGTGTCAAAGTCTAGAATGACCGTCATTTTTTATCGAAGAAAATATTAGAAAAAACGGCACTAAAACGTACACTAAAATGTTGTCCTATATGACACTTGACTAAAACATAATCCACGAGAATTGAGGTTCAAAAGTATAAAAACACACATCACTTGAATCTAAAACTATATTTTAATTTGTAACATACTTTTATGTCCACATATCATATGGAGTTAATGTTGGAAAATAAAAACACAGACCACTATAATCTTCGAACTATTATTTTAATTTATAACATACTTTCATGTCTGGATATCAACTTACTATATGTATATAATAATATATTTTGTATGTGTAAAAATAAAAATAAAAATAAAAAGAGGGTGTCAGATGGATTTAATATAAAGGTGTATGCAAACTCAGCGAAACCACTTTTGCATGTTTGCGGTTTGACCGGTCCACCGCCCGCAAAACCCTCATGTCATGGAGCCACGTGGCCTTCACTTTATCATCGTACTTGCATTCACCTATTTATAGCCGTCTATTTTTTTTTTTCTTTTACTACCCTCATTTTCAACCGTTTTTCTTATAAATAATCGCTTTTTTTAAAAAAAAAAAATTTAACCCTTTTTTTTTTTTTTTTTTTTTTTATGTCTATGGATTGGTTGGATAAGAGGTGGATTGTGAGAATATTTAGAGAATATCGTGAAAAGGTTAAATTTGAGAATTATTATGATTATTTTTTATTCATGTTAAATTGGATTATGGTATTAATGTGAAATTATAATACTTTAATAATCTTGTATGAATCTTATATCAGTTTCTTCGTGTTTTTTTTGAAGGGTTGATAAGTAACTTCCGGTTTGATTAGTTTCGTCGCTCTACATGACCCATTGTTGGGGATACCCTCCCAATATCAGTAACAACTTAAGGAGTCTAGCACCACATTCTACTAAACCAACTGAGTATTGGTTTCTTCGTGTTTTTTGTTCGGTGTTATAGTTTGTAACTTGGATGAGTATATAGGGAAAAAGGCTCACAAGTTAGAACTTATTGTGTTATCGTGTGAAATATTTATCCCTTACATCTCAACACTCCAACTACCTAATTTAGTTAACACTTGATATAGGTGGATCATCTCAATCTTTATAGTTCTCCAAAAATTTTGGACAAGTTTTGCAACTCATTCTATTTTTAGCTACACGAAGTCAAGAAGATAGATCGGATCAGACTTCCTTCGTAATAATATAAAAATTTGTTGACCGATCTCTTGTTTATGTCATTGATATATAAACAGATAAAAATGAAAAACTGATAAATTAACAAATAAAGAATAATTGCAATATACTCTAACAAAGATCAATAGTGAACTTATAGTGAATAAGAGCAATGCTAGAAGAAAGATTAGTAACTTCAATTACGAAGAAATGAAGTGATGAAGAAACTACGTGCCTGTTTGATTTTAACTTCGAAATTGAAAACGGAAAGGAAACGAATCTAGTTCATACGTATTCCCTTGTTGATGAAAGTATTTGAAATCATTCTTTGTGGTTTGAAGTAATTGGAGTAGAGTTTGATTACTTTTGATACCATATAGGGTAACAAAAGGTGAAAAAACAAGTGTAATTTTCACTAAACCACGAGGAATGATTCAATAAATTTCATGAATAAGGATATGCATTTGAACTAAGTGCCCGTTTGGTTGGAGCGGTGGAATGAAAACGGAATGGAATCGGATAAGGATTAGGAATGAAAATGGAAATGATGAGATTAATTTCATGTGCTAAAAGAGGTCTAACTAAACGTATTTTTTTATTGATTTGGAATTATTCCGTTACCGGGAATGATTCCTAGCGCTTTCAAACGGGCCCTTACATTCGTTTACATTCCGTTTCCGTTATTGAAGTTGGAACCAAACATGCCCTACAATTGGCGTATTTGAACTTGATTGGAGGCAGTGAGAAGCAAGTCACAAACATACACATATATTATATTAATGTACGTGAAGGGCATATCTCTAATCTCTTAATGAAGAGTGAATAATCATTGGTGAGACGGTCAAACCATTACGTGCAAATAAGTGATAAAAGATTGTTAATACTAGGACTTAGATTCATATAAACATCCTTATCAAGATCCCATGTCAAAAAAACATGGTTGACACCAACTTGATAAATATTACATACTTTGAGGCAACAATCGTGAGGTTGATGATTGTTTGATCATTTATGTGTTAGCATAAGATCATTAAGTTGTCTAATTCTCATACATGGGTTTTTATTTTCATTTAATTACTGCAAATTCAATGAGATTTCATCATAAATTTTTTTAAAAATATTTATAAATATTACCCAAAAACCAAAAACAATATAACATTAAAAGTTGATAACCTGTATAAAAACTATCACTTAATAAATCAATTTTGATATGATTGTCACGTCATCAATAGATTACTAAATGTTGAACTTTTTTAAGTTGACAAGTCGTCACATAATCCATATATGTTGTCTAATATTTAAAAATATTATGAAAAATATTTCCAGATAAAATTATGAAAAGAGATCCAAAATTTTAAATTCGGGTTTTTTGCGCAATAAAGTTTTCAGAAAGTAATGTGTAATACAGTTTTAGGAAATAATAGATTTATTTCAGGGTTTTTTTTTCATAAGTTATTTTGTGAAATAAAATTTATGAAAAAATTCGAATGCAATAAATTCTGACAAGATTGTGTTAAAAATCAAAAATTTTTTTAAGATGTTTAAATTAGGGAATTCATTGATGACGCGATAATTGTTCGACTATAATAAGTTATAAGTCCATAAAAACTATTGATTTTTTAGAAATTTATCGATGACATGAGAATTGTATCAGATTTGGTTACTTAGACGATAATTTGTATACATATTAATAATTTTTAAAGTTAATATTATATTTAGTTCAAAAGTGATAATAAGCATTACTTTTGGTCTTTTTTTCTTCTCATTTTAATATAGTTGAGAATAAGAAGATAAATTCAACAATAATATGTACTAGTTACATGTTTATAAATGGTGGGTGATTTTTCATTGAACATGTTCCCTCAAGTGTATTTCGGATTATTATATGAGCCTGACTTGAAAAAAGTTCGTTTTTCATATTTAGATATGAACACTATTTAAGCTTGGTCAGATTTAAGCTCAACTTATTTGTTTCGAATAACAACCCTAAACATGTTAGCCGATTTCAATAGTGTTGTTATATTATACGAGCTAATCAAGCTCAACTCGACTTGAAAAAAAAGTCATCTAGGACTTATTTATTTAACCAAACAGGTATATAAGGACCATCTTTTAACGTTATTAAGATTTTAACTCGCCGAACTAATTATTCTAAATCAAAATTTTCATTGTCTCTTTTAAAATACAACGGAATTTCACATCTGTTTATTAGTACATAATTCTAGAAAATGGATTTCACATTCAACTTTAACTTATAGGTCAATATTCTAGTAATTCTTAAATCACATTGCGTTGAAACTTTCCTTCATATTTTGTAGGCTTTTCTCACTTACTTAAAAGTCACGGTCGTTTGATGTAATACTTATAATTGTCGTTTAGCTAAAAATCTAGCTAACTGGCTCCGTTTAGTTGTAATTTCAAAAATAGAAACAAAATCAAAATGAATCTAGTCAATATATTTACATTATTTTTTTTAGAATCATTTCATATAATTATATGCAAAATATATTTATTTTCCCTATTTTATTTCAGTAATCAAATTTAACTTCAATTACTTTAAAACAGAATGAATAATTTCACAAAAAAATTATAAACAAGGGTATGTATAGACTAAATTCATTTTAAATTTCATTTTTATTTTCGGAGTTAAAAAGAAATGGGCCCGTGTAATTTTCTTTTATCCAAATTTGGTAATGGACCTTGATGGTTGGAACTTGGAATCAGACCCGTGAAATTGAGCCTAGGTTAATTCGGTTAACCAAAAGAAAACCGGAAAATTGAACCAAGTTCAGGTTCCTATGAGTAACGACATGGTTTGCGCCTTTGCGGTGATCTTTTTCTAACCGAGAGTTTCAAACCTAGATAGGCCCAAAAGCGGAATTTTATTTTGGGCCGACCGAACTAGATAGGCCCAATGGGCCCAAATTGTAGTCCGTGGTGACAAAGACTAGCCCATCAACTGGCCCAATCGTTAAGTTACCGTGGGACCCATATAACACAGAGTAGGGCCCATTAGAACGAAATAGTCCGTTGTTTCCTTGCAGTTTCCTAGGCTCTTAAAATTCTAATATCTTCTGGAATGATGCATTTTCCTTGAGCATCATTATGATTGCCCTTTATTTTCTTACATCATGCCAATATTCTTTCTTCACAAACTAGTTTTCTCCAAATTTGCATCCAATGCCTCAACTTTTGGGGTACTTGTACAATATACCCTAAACTTTTAAACTACCCCTACATAGCCTAGTGAGTAGACGCGGAACCGAAATCAATCAGAGTATCTTACAAAATGTCTTCGATATCTGATCCGAAAGCATTCAGATATCGATAAGTTTTATACCAGATATCCAATCCGAAAGCATTCGGATATCACAATCGAATACCCCCATTCCGAATATCCGGATATACGATCCATTAAGACTATTTTTGGTAACTTTTAAAGTATGAGATATTTTTATGCAATAATTTCACAATCAAGGCTATATCTTGCAAATTCAGAAAGAATAAAACCTTCTAAAAACCATATACTTTTACCATCTGGTTTCACATTCCCTCGCCCACAGTTTAGACATTTCTAGATATTCTTACACATCCCAAACACAATCAAAATATCGTGATCTCTCACGCTATAAGAACACCAACAAAGAAAACATAAACTTCAACCCAGAAACCAAAAGGACAGCAAAAATGGTGAAGGACAGAGTAATCGGTGTCGCCATGGATTTCTCAAACAGCAGCAAAGTCGCTCTGCAATGGACAATTGATAATCTTGCTGATAAGGGTGATACTCTTTGCATAATCCATGTTAAACCCAAATTAGGAATTGAGTCTCGTAATGCTATCTGGGCTTCTTCTGGTTCTCGTAAGTATTTCTTCCTCTTCAATTTTGTTCTGAATTTGATTGTTGGTTCTGCTAATTTTGATTTTTTTTGTAGCTTTGATTCCTCTTTTGGAATTTAGAAACCCACACGTCATGAAGCAATATGAGCTTGCTCCTGACATGGATGTTCTTGATATGCTGGATACTGCCGCTAGGGTTAAAGAGGTATGATCCGGATGATTTCTCTGCTGGGTTTTTTCTGGTAAATGTGATTGTTAATTTTCAGAATTTTATTCTGAAATTTATCAAGAACATGATTAATAGACATGCATGTGATGATTTTGATAATTACAAATGTTTTTGAATAATTGATGATTTATGTGTGTGTTTTTGGATTACAAAAAGGTGACAATTGTAGCAAAGATTTACTGGGGAGATGCAAGAGAGAAGGTTTGTGAAGCCATTAATGATCTGAAGCTCAACTCTTTGGTTATGGGTAGTAGGGGACTTAGTGGCCTCAAAAGGTATTTTAAGAATAAATTAAGGTTTAATTTTGAATAATCATCAAATTTTGAGATGTTTATTTTAATAAATTATGTGATTTTTTGCAGGATTTTGCTAGGAAGTGTTACTAGCTATGTTCTGGATAATGCACCCTGCCCTGTTACAATTGTTAAGGCTTAAGTTCAAGATTTGCATGATACAAATACATGGATGTTCTTGATATGTTGAGTTTGGAAATGTCAATTATTGTTTGTTTTTGTACTTTGGTTTACATTATATGAGTTGTGTTTACATTTGAGATGTATGTTTTGATCTCTTATGATAAGAAAAGGCCAAAAAGGCCCACTCTGGTGCAAGTACATAGTAATAAGACCGGTCTACTTGGGGCCGGTCCATGTCCACTCATAAGATCGTCTTGGACCGGACAAGAACTGGATTGAGTTAACTGGTCCAGGTCTGGCCAAACTTTCCAGTCTGGGTTGGTTTGGTTTGGTTTAGATCGGACAAGAACCGGTGACACCCGGTCTAGGTCCGGCCAAACTTTTTCAGTTTGGGTTGGTTGGTTCGGTTTGGTCGGTATAGCAAACCCATATACTTCTTACTATTGATAACCATTTATAGAATTAAGATTATATCTAATCACAAAGCAACCTTTAAGAATATAAAAAACTTATTACTAAAAAGTTACCTTAAACTTTCCTTATTTGTATATTTTACCTCAATCGGTTATTTCATGATATTGTGCATTTTTTCGATCTTCCTCTCTAAACATCACATTCTTCCCGACATGAATACACCATGTAAGATTTTATTAATATTATTATTATTATTAGTAGGCTTACATATTATAATAACGTATTATATTATATGACTAAATATATTAACGGTATATGACTAAATATATTAACGGGCTAATAAAAGTGATTCAATTTAGTAAAACCTGTAGACTTTAATCAAGTGGTATGGACTTAATGGGTGGATTCCAGACTTTGTCCCAATAAGATTAATAGGATTCTGTTAGGTCATTATATAAACGTTATTAGATTATGGTTCTCAATACGTCAAATCAATCAACCGTTTTATATTCTCTACCCATCAGAGAGAAAATCTAAAGAAATCCTAAGGAGGTTTGACTGAGGAAGACCGTATACCTGCGGCGCTCATTCGGATCGTAGATTCCGCACTAAGGTTTGATCCGATTGCTACTGGTTCATTCCAGGTATGTAAATTCTAGATTCCTTAATAACCACAACATGATATTGATCCTTGCGTTTACGTTTTATGGAATTTGATTATTCCAACAAGTGGTATCAGAGCGGTTAATCAGGCTTGTTTATTAGGAATATTCATTTTTTAGGATCGAATTGATATTCAGGTTTTTTAAAGCGTCTAATCTTTTTTCGTACGGTTAATGCCGTAGTTTTGTATTCGGTTTTTTGGGAATAGCACTATGCTGCAATCCTTTTTTTCCTTATGAAGTCTCCGTTACATTGAATATATTGCAAATCTTGCATTTCAAATACTTTTCGCAGTACACTTGATATTTTATATATATTTGTTTTATATATATAATATATGGAGATTTTTTTTGAAAGGTCTTATCTTTTGTCAAACAAAAGTAAGAATTCGGCGTGGCTTTTTTTAAAGGTCTTATCAATGTGTGTACGGTGTAATATATATACACATATGTATATTGAATTTATTTTTTATATATATATATATATAGTTTGGTTGTTTACGGGCGTAAAAATCGGGTTTTTTCCACTATTTTTTGTATCGATTAAAGATTATCGAGTGTAATATTTAGATTTTATTTACACGAGATATATTTAAGGATCTATATAATTTTTAAAGTTTATTTTAAATTAAATTAATTGAAACAATATGCTACCAAAGTAGTCTATGTTGTGTAAATTATTTTAATTGATAATTATAAATGTTAGTGTATCGTTTGTTTATGCGGATATCAATCGGCCCAAAGGAAGGTTGATATTTGGCCAAACATTGAATACACTAGTGATTATACTTGTTTATGCGAATATTGATCGGCCCAAAGTAAGATTAATATTTGGCCAAACAAAATCACATTAAGGATAATATATTGATTAATCAATTGTGCCTTCATTAATTATGCGGATATTGATCGGCCCAAAGGAAGGTCAATGTTTGACCAAATAATGAAAGCGCATACGACAATGAGTAGCGATAAATATAAAGATTATCCATGTGAATGATAGTCGGTCCAAAGAAAGGCTATTGTTTGACAGGATTTATTATCAATATTTGATTGCTGCATTGAGAGTACTATTTACAATTGATGTTTTGTGCAAACACTGAATGTCAAGTTGTGTTGAGTATCTTGTTTTAAAATTAATTGATTATGTTATTTCTTTGCTTTTATGTTTAGTTTCAGCAACTACTACTAATGTTTCTGCTCAAGTCAGTTCCATTCCAATGCTTAATGGGACAAATTTTAAGGTCTGGAAAGAGAATGTGGAAATCGTTCTCGGATGTATGGATCTAGACCCTGCACTAAGGACTGAACGACCCACTTTGACTGAGGATAACTCCAATGAAGCGAAAGTAGAGAAGTGGGATTGCTCTAACCGCATGTGTCTTATGATCATGAAATGTTCCATTCCGGAAGCGTTTCGGGGCTCTATTCCTGAGAGCAAAGTTGCTAAGGAATCTATTGAGGCAATTCAGAAATATTTTGCCAAGAATGAGAAAGCAGAAACAAGCAACCATTTGACTGCTCTGATTTCTATGAGGTACAAAGGAAAATGAAATATAAGGGAGTAAATTATGGAAATGTCAAATATTGCGGGAAAACTAAAGACACTAAAGTTAGAGATAAATGATGATTTACTCGTTCATTTAGTTTTCATGTCTCTTCCCACACAATTCAGTCATTTTAAGGTGAGTTATAATACTCAGAAGGAGAAATGGACTCTTAATGAGCTCATTTCGCAATGTGTGCAAGAAGAGAACAGGATAAAAAGAGATAAGACAGAAAGTGCTCACTTTGCATCAAGCTCTCAAAACAAATCAAAGAAGAGGGCTAAGGATACTGCACCTGGTACACATTTGTAGAAAAAGGCGAAGAAACAAAGTGATGAACTCACTTGTTTTTTCTGCAAAAAGGAAGGACATATGAAGAAAGCATGTCATAAGTACGTTGCTTGGCGTGAAAAGAAGGGTAAAGTTCTCACTCTAGTTTGTTTTGAAGCTAATTTAGCTTCTATACCTATTGACATGTGGTGGGTAGATTCTGGTGCTACTACTCACATTTGTGTGTCAATGCAGGGTTGCCTTTGTAGTCGACCACCAAGTGATGCTGAAAGATTCATCTATGTTGGCGATGGCAATAAAGTTCCTATGGAAGCAATAGGGCATTTTAGATTAAACTTAAGTATTGGATGTTATTTGGGTTTAAAGGGTACTTTTGTTTCTCCGTTATTTAAACGAAATTTAATTTCTACTTCCTGTTTGGACAAAGGTGGATACCTTTGTAGTTTTGGAAATGGAAAATTCAATATTTCCTTAAATTCAAATCTTGTTGGTACCGGTATCTTAGATGATCGTCTTTATATGCTAGAAACGGTTGCTTCCCATAATGAAATCCTGGACACAAGTTCTAGAGGTACAAAGCGAAAATTGGATGAAGATTCTGAATTCTTATGGCATAAGCGCTTAGGTCACATCTCTAAACACATAATTCAAAGACTTGTGTCAGAAGGAATTATTGATTCCCTTGATTTGATAAACTTTCAAGTTTGTATTGAGTGCGTCAAGGGAAAATTAACAAACATTAGAAAGTCAGGTGCCAACAGAAGTACAAAAGTCTTAGAACTAATACATACGGATATTTGTGGTCCATTCCCTACAGCTGCGTGGAATGGTCAACAATACTTTATTACGTTCATATACGACTACTAGATTAAAGCCATGCAAGAGGAGATGATCCATTCAATCTTCTTCTTGAGGCATTGTAGAGGATGATCCAATCAATCTTCTTGAGGCACTTCAAAGTTCTAACTCTCAATACTGGATTAAAGCCATGCAAGAGGAGATGAAATCCATGAAGGACAATGATGTATGAGATCTTGTCGAGTTGCCAAAAGGTGCAAAACCCATTGGTTTTAAATGGATATTTAAAACCAAAAGGATGCAAAAGGCAATATCGAAAAATATAAGGCTCGTTTAGTTGCAAAGGGATTCACTCAAAAGGAAGGTATTGACTTTAAAGAGACCTTTTCTCCGGTTTCATCTAAGGACTCTTTTAGGACAATAATGACACTAGTAGCTCATTTTGATTTAGAGTTACATCAGATGGATGTGAAAACAGTGTTTCTCAATGGAAACATTGATGAAACCATTTATATGGTTCAACCAGAATATTTTGAATCCAAAGATTCAAAATCTATGGTTTGTAAATTAAAAAAACATGCATCAAGGCAATGGAATCATAATTTCATCAAGTGATCACCTCCTTTTGATTTGAGGCGAATAAGGTTGAAGATTGTGTGTATCACAAATTCAGTGGGAGCAAATCGATCTTTTTGGTATTGTATGTTGATGACATACTATTGGCTTGTAACGATATAGGCTTATTGCACCAATAGCTAAAGGAGACAAGTTTAGTCTCAAACAGTGCCCCAAAACAGATCTTGAAATAAAGGAGATGCAAAAGGTTCACTATTCCTCAGCGGTAGGGAGTCTAATGTATGCTCAAGTTTGTACCCGTCCCGACATAGCAGTTATTGTGGGATTTTTGGGCAGATGCTTAACTAATCTTGGATCGGATCATTGGAAAGCAGCAAAAACGGTTCTCCGGTATTTGCAAGGAATGAAGAACTACATTATGACTTACAAGAAATCAGACAAATTGAAGATCGTTGGATATTCTGATTCTGATTTCGCCGATTGTATTGATAGTAGACGATCTACCTCAGGCTATGTCTTTATGTTGGCTGAAGGAGCTATATCTTGGAAAAGTGTCAAACAAACACTTGTAGCTACTTCCACTATGGCTGTAGAGTTCATGGCTTGCTTCGGAGCATCCATTCATGGGATATGGTTGCGTAATTTTGTCACAAGCCTACGTGTGGTTACTAGAATTGAAAGGTCATTGAAGTTATTTTGTGACAATAAGGCTGCAGGTTTTGTTCTTCAATAACAACATAAGCTCTGTAAAGGAGAAGCACATTGCCATCAAGTTCTTGCCATTGAAGGAAAAAGTTCAAAGTGGACAGATTTGTATAGAACACATAAGTACAAACTCCATGATTGCGGATCCGTTAACTAAAGGGTTGCCTCCTAAGGTTTTTCATGAGCACACTATTCGTATGGGGCTTGACAGTTTTGTAATCCCTTGACTTAGTGGGAGTTTGATTAGATGTTCTATGTTTATAGTTTATGCATAATAAAGTTTCCGTCATTTATATCTTGAACTAAAGGTTGTTTTGTATTGATCTCCGAATAAAGAAGAACCAGTTGAAAATAGACATGTTTATGAGATCACATTTCATGTAATTTTCATGCCACTCATCCATACTTGATCTATGTCATCGAATATACTAATGTGGTGAACACGGAAGGTTTAGTCACGATGATGTGACGAAAGCCGCCGTGATCTCATATTGATATATGAGGTGAACCGGTTTGATTAAAGAATAAGTCTACATAAAATTAGTCATTACGTGTACACATAAAGAATTTTGATAATATGATTGTTTATTTAATATGTAGCCCAAGTGGGAGATTGTAAGATTTTATTAATCTTATTATTATTAGTGGGCTTACATATTATAATAACCAACTATTTTATATGACTAAATATATTAGCGGGCTAATAAAAGTGATTTAATCTAGTAAAGCCCATAGACTTTAATAAAGCGGTATGGACTTAATGTCTAGATACCAGACTTTAACCAACTATTTTATATGACTAAGTATATTAACAATAAAAAATCGAAGATGGCTTAATCGGGAATTTTAAGGAATTAAATCCGTTTTAGCACGAGATACCTCTCGAGGTAACCTGCTCCTAGGTGATATTACAACCCGGTGTTATTTGGAGCATTTGGGAGCTTCAATTAACAAAAATGCAGTTGAGAGAAATGATCAGGACATCGGACATGTCCTAGATATGAAAAAACATGGAAAGGCAAAACCGCCAAAAGAGTCGCTATTTCGTTTCTTAGCGGCTAAGAAAGACGGCTTAGGAATACGCGTTTTTCGAAACAATTGCGGAATAATTATCCATACAATATTCCAGATTTATGATTCCAATTTCGAGAAGTTTGGAGAAAGGGGGTTAAACCGCTTTCGGATCGGTAAAAGGATAATTATCGACTCCGCTAAAGGATAATTATCGTTTTCTTCGCTATAAATAGCTGAAATATCGTTTATAAATTCATTTTCTTTCACGTTTCCTCGTAAAAGCTCTGATTTCTCTCAACCTTCAAACTCAGATCTACTCTTCGTTTCTAATCCGATTTCAAATCCGTTTGAGTTTTTGGATTCCTCTCTTCATTCTCTTCATTTTGGTACCGAGTTTCTGCATTTCCGCGCAAGGGAAGGCCTGGTCGAGCATATATGATACTAGGGAGGTTCCGTCGCCCAGATTCCGGTGAATTTGATGGTGTCCGAGCGTAGCCTGCGTCGTTGTGATTCCGAATCTTCTTTCGGATCGTCAATCGAGTTAGTAACGAATAAGTTATGAATTTATTCGTTTTCCGTATTGCGATTTAGCCTAAATTGACCTTAGGCTTGTCAAAATGGATAATTGGAAATTCCATTATGCTCGTTACTTTATTCTGGTGATTATGGGCTGTTTGTTTATTAAGATTTGATGACAGGTGGGTTCAGAAATTGCCTGTGGGCAAAACGTTGTTCTGGCGAAATTTAATTAATTAATTAAAGGTTAATTAATTAAATTGGGATTCTAGAAAATGCTATAAGCTAATTAAATTCAAAGGAATGAATTTAACTGGTGTTTGAAGCGAGAAGTTTAATACGAGGAATATGATATTCTCAACAGGTGTTGTTGAAGGGTTCGGTTTAATTATAGCTTACTTCTTTGTGAGCGTATCCAAATACGAGAAAGGAGGATAGTCCGAGTGGGAAACGGACTCAATAGTTGGTTTGCAAGGTTTTATTGTTCTTACCTGCGAGGTAAGTGTATATGAATTACACTTGCTTAATATATGTTATGTATTTAATATGCTATGAATTTTATGCATGCTTGAGTGTATATATATGTTTGTTATGATTGTATGCATGCTTATATGTATACGAGGTCGCTACCTGATCTACAGGGGGCCTATGACGCTATCAGGTTGGCCAACCGAAAGAAAAAAAAGAAAGAAAGAAAAGAAATACGAAAGCACATGAGAAAATATATCGTACGATCAGTTGAGGCTAGTTAGTTAATTATCACCTATGCATCGATGCGATCGAGTCTAGCATGTTATATGTTATGTTATGATTATGATTATTTATATGTGATGAGATGATATGAGATGTTTATATGAGATGATATGTTTATATGTGATGTGTGATAACAAGCTTGAATGTTTATGTGAAATGTGATGTGAATGGTTGTGGAATTATATGTGAATGTGGATATGTATGCATTGATCGACTCTGAAATGTGAGGAAGGGTATAGAGTGTCCTTTGGGGACGGGATATTAGATACTTATATATATTGGGAGAGTGCGATTTGTATACCCTTACTGAGCGTGTGGCTCATTGTTGTTATATCCACATATTTTTCAGCTACTCAGACTCGGCCCGATCAAGGCAAGGACGTTGGACCCAACACCTGGATTTGAGATCATATCAGATGGACTGTTATGGGATGCTACCGCCTAGGATGTTTTGTGTGATTTTAAACAGTTGTGTTTTGTTAAACAGAGCTTATGACGTATGTTAGTATGTATATATGTCGTGAATATGGTTGTAAGATAAAGTTTTAAAAACTTATGTTTTCTGCTTTTCCGCTTATTGTTTTAAACAGGGTTAATTAACTGGTAATCAACTAGAAATGAAATAGGTGGTGTCACATTAGGTCATTATATAAACGCTATTAGGTTATGATTCCCAATACGTCAAATCAATAAGCCGTTTTCTATTCTCTACCCATCAGAGAGAAAACCTAAAGAAACCCTAAGGAGGTTTGAGTGAGGAAGACCGTATACATGCGGCGCTCATTCGGATCGTAGATTCCGCACTAAGGTTTGATCCGATTGCTATTGGTCCATCCGATTGCTACTATGGAACCAGGTATGTAAATTCTAGATTCCTTAATAACCACAACATGATATTGATCCTAACGTTTACGTTTTAGGGAATTTGATTATTCCAACACACAAATTTTTCTTGACTCTACGAGCTCATTCTACCTTCATTATTCGGCTTACCCGGATCTCTATGCTCCATCATTCGGATAACCTGAATCTCTATGCTTGGTAATCCTCAAAGGAGATACTACTCGGATCAAAAACAACATATGCGAAACCATGTCTATGTGCTAAGCGTAAACAAGAGTTCATCAACAATTCCGTACCCAAGCCAATAATGTCTCCGGTTCATGTACACTAGATCCCCGTCAACTCTATGCATATCGGATACATAATTTTAAGGAAATAACTACGCATATAATAACATATCAATACCCGCAACATCACGATTGGATTGCGGAAATTTGACAAACCAAGTACAAGACGTGTTCATAGAAATAGATAAACGATCAGCTATATTTGCAACGATGGTAGATGTACACTTAACATGATGAAAAAAAGTTTCAAATAAAGATAATATATTGTAAGTAATCAATGTGGAAATCTCTCCTTCAATATCTTTCACGTCAAAATTTCAATACTTATATTACAGAAAAGAAAACTGAATGTAACTTACGATCCTATACATAAGGACTATATGAGAGAGAGGTAAAAAGGGAGTGTACACAAAATCAAGAATTATTTCACGGTAAAATAGGAAACTAATTGTTTTATGGTATCCAGGGGCGTACCATTCCCTTTATCTTGGATGTGAAACGTTCCCGCTTCACGGTCGTCAAAGAAGAGATCAACATTGGAAGCAAAACCCTTGATGTTGACATCAGGTGCACGTCATAAGAATCGGGAAGCTTGGACTTGTAGTCCCTCAAGATGGTGCCGCCGTGGCGTTGGTCGAATATGCCGACAAGGCACGGGAATGGGTAATGGTAATGGAATGATGTCGGTCTTTGATGGTACCGGAACTCTTTGAATTGGTGTTCAATGTCTCGGATGGGTGGCAAGTCGGGTGGCAGATCATTGGATATAACGAGAACAAACTCCGGACTGGGAGCCTTGAACTTGTAGTCCATTAAGATGGTCACACAGTGGAGTTTGTTTAACGTGCCGTCAATTCCCTTGGAGTTAAATTTTGGGTGCATGCCGAATAGATCGAGGGGCAAGTCGGGTGGTAAACCGTCATACATAAAGAGGACAAACTCCGGATCGGGAGGCTTGAACTTTTAGTCTATAATGATGGTGGCTCCATGGAGTTTTTCAATCATGTCGTTAAGACCCTTGATGGTGAACGTCAGGGGTATGCCGAGAAGATGGAAGGGCAAGTTGAGCTGTAGATCATTGGACATAATGAGAGCAATATCCAAATCGGAATTAATGTCTCTTTCCTCCTTGATGATGACATCGTCGTGGTCTTCTTCATCATACTCGTCATACAATAGGTTGACAAATTGAATTAGATGTTTTTGGGTGCAATCTACAATGATGACATTGCCCTCGTCTTCGAATTTTCTCTTGTCTTCAATGATGACATCAGCTTTGTCATCTTCGTCGTACTCGTCATACAATGGTTTGACAAACTGAATTGGAAGTGTCGGGGTGCAATATTTAATGACGATATCGCCCTCGTCTTCGACTTTTTCCACATCATACAATGGGTTGATAACTAACTCGCACTTAGCTTGTGTCACCGCTTAAGGTACTTGGTGGGCTTGGTTGAAGTTGGCTTGTATTGGGAAAACAATGACATGGTATTGTTCTCTTTCGATGTCCGTTTGACATTGTGCGTTCTATATGAGGACACGTACTACAAGCTCTCAAACCTCTTTATTCACACTTTAGAGCGGCATGTTTTTTGGTTAAGGCATCATGCTTTTGTTAACCTTGAGCATTTTTGATGAGAATAAGAGTGATTATACCTTGAAGACTTCGACTCTTCTTGTTGTTGCTTTTAGTGTTTTGTCGTCATATTGTCCCGTCGTACGAAGTGATAGAGGAGGCGAGTACGATGAACCTTTCAACGTGTTCTGTAGAGAACACGGGATAGTTCATCAAGCAATTGGTCCCAATTCCCCTGAATCTAACGGAGTTGCGGAACGAAAGAACTGAACTCTGAAAGAGATGATGAACACTCTGTTGCAGGATTCTGGGTTACCCCAGAACATGTGGGGGGAAGCATTGCTTACTACCAATTACATCCTCAACAAAATACCTCATAAGGTACCTGGCAAAACACCATATGAACTTTGGAAAGATAAAGTACCATCGTACAAATACCTCAAAGTGTGGGGGTGCCTAGCAAAAGTGGCTATGCCACCTCCTAAAAAGGTCCCCATTGGACCAAAAACCGTTGATTGTATTTTCATAAGATATGCACACGACAGTAGTGCTTATCGATTTCTGGTACATAAATCAGATATACCATATATACATATTAATACAATAATGGAATCTAGGAATGTTTCTTTCTTTGAAAACGTGTTTCCGTGTAAGGATAAAGAAAATTCAAAACGAACTCGTGAACAAAGGGAAGAAGGCACTTCTGGAAATAAAATAGTCGAGGAAGAACCTCGAAGAAGCAAAAGAACTCGAACGGAAAAATCGTTTGGGGATGACTTCATAACGGCATTTCTCATGGAGAAAGAACCAAGAAGTTACACATAAGTCATGTCTACACCTGACGCACCTTCTTGGAAGAAAGTAGTCAAAAGTGAGATTGACTCCATTATGCAAAACCATACATGTGAGTTAGTTGACTTACCAAAAGGGTGTAAAGCACTTGGGTGCAAATGGATTTTCAAAACCAAGTTGAAAACCGATTGCTCAATCTAGAAGTACAAGGCTAGGCTTGTAGTGCAAGGATTCCGACAAAAAGAAGGGTTGGATTTCTTTGACAATTATTCTCCAGTTACGAGAATAACTTCTATAAGAATGTTAATAGCAATAGCGGCATTACGAAACCTAGAAATCCATCAAATGGATGTAAAAGCTGCCTTTCTAAACGGAGATTTAGAAGAGGAGATCTACATAAAACAACCTGAAGGGTATGTTGTGTCTGGGCAAGAACACAAGGTGTGTAGACTTGTAAAGTCCCTTTATGGACTCAAACAAGCTCTTAAGCAGTGGCATGAAAAATTTGACAACGTAATGATGTCGATTGGTTTCAGCATTATTGAATGCGACAAGTGCATATATATCAAGAATACTCCTACGGGATATGTCTTGTTATGTCTATATGTCGATGATATGCTTATCACTGGAAGCAACAAAGACATGATCAACCGAACTAAAAATTTACTTAGGGGTCAGTTTGACATGAAAGATATGGGATTAGCGGATGTCATTCTAGGGATTAAAATCACTAGACACTCCGAAGGTATTACCCTATCCCAAGCTCATTATGTTGAAAAGATCCTTGAGAGGTTCAAGAACTACTCGAGTGGAACAGCGAAGAGTCCTGTGGATCCTCAACTCCACCTGACCAAAAATGTTGGGGACTCAGTGTCACAACTTGAGTATGCACGTGTAATTGGGAGTCTTATGTACTTAACTAATTGTACACGCCCAGACTTAGCGCACTCATTTAATGTACTAAGTCGCTATACAAGTAGCCCAGGACATAAACACTAGAAAGGGATAACTAGAGTATTGAACTATCTCCGTTATACTCAAAGTTATGGGCTGCACTATAGTAATCAGCCGGCAGTTCTAGAAGGATACAATGACGCAAACTGGATATCCGACTCTAGAAACTCAAAATCCACAAGTGGATATGTGTTTACACTTGGTGGTGCAGCAGTGTCTTGGAAATCTTTCAAACAAACGTTATTGGCCAGATCCACAATGGAGTCTGAGTTCATTGCGGTAGACAAAGCAGCAGAAGAAGATGAGCGGCTTCGGAACTTCTTAGAAGATATTCCGATGTGGGAAAAGCCAGCGCCGGCATTATGTGTACACTGTGATAGTCAATCGGCTATAGCTCGAGCACTGAGCGTTTTATACAATGGAAAGTTGCGTCATATTAGACGACGACATAAGTCCATTAGAAAACTGATCTCAACAGGTATAGTCTCGATAGACTATATCAAATCAGCTGACAACCTAGCGGATCCATTTACTAAGGGTTTGTCAAGAGATCAAGTTTTAAAATCATCAAAAGGAATGGGTTTAAAGCCTATGACGAACGAGGATGCCTGAAGGACAACCCTACCTACGTGACTGGAGATCCCATGATGTAGGTTCAAGGGGAAAACCTAACCAAGTTGAATCAAGTGGAGCACTGTCTCTACCTAGTTCCTAAGGATGACAAACAGTGCAAATTGTACAAGTTAAGGTTAAGCTTGACATTTAATGATTCCATCGCCTTGAAACAAAGGGGGAGTATAAAAGATACTCTTTATGGTCACTCACCTTGTGAGTGTGACATGGGGCCGTGTCTAGGAGAATAAAGTGAGGCCGAACTCTCCAAATTCACTCATGAATAAACCAAGGATGTTCAAGGCCAAAATGAACACAACTAGAGAACCAAACGCTTTGCAAGAAAATAAAACTGTGTGATAGTTGTTGTCTCGGTTTACATAAAAGTCCGGGTGGTTCAAAACATCATAGTCACTACCTGGTCGAGTAAATCCGATAACTATTCACTACGGACGGTTCAAGCATGAAACATGGCACCAGTCCAGATGTAGTGATTTTTCGACTGTACTCTTGAGAATTCTGTCTGTCTAAAAGCAAAGAAGCATATGTTTAGAATCATTTCTATTCATGTGGGGGATTGTTGGAACTAATTTAATGAAAAATAATGAATAAAAACATGTTTTAACATATGTGTGCGCCGGACACTTTTCCGGGCACATTTTCGGTGGGCTCCAGCCATTATCAACACCGGAAAGTGGGAGGGTTGACTTCGTCTCCGCGAGCTTTTGCTCGTGGTATATTCATACATTAAATTTGAGTTCCGTCTGAATGAGAAATGGATGCCCAAAGTTGGTTGCGTGATTGGCAATAACTTGGGAAGATAGTAAAAAATTGGGTAAGTCCCACATCGACTATATGGAGGTAAAAGGGAGTAGGATATAAGGGGCAAGTTTGCTCTAAGGCATGTGTCCCTAGGTCACTACCCATTTTCAATGAGGAACGGCGTAGGCAAAACACCGCGCGAGCGCGCCGAGCCGAGCTCGAGCTTGTGGTCGTGCCGAGTCCGAGTCCGAGCCGTGCTGTGCTGCGGGGCGGATGGACCTAATTATAATCTGGGCTGGCCACCTATATTAGTTTTGGGCCGACCCAACTCGAAGTCCAACAATCCAGATGAGGAAGGCCTTGGGCCAGGCCCATCTGTGCAACGGATTAGCGGACCGGATTGGATATCCGAAAATCCAGTCCAACGGATCTGCCAACAACTCCTACAAAAGTGGGCGGTTATGGTCTTAAGTTGACCCCTAAAAACGTGCTTCAAAGGTGAATCCGAAATCTCTTGGATTGCGGACACGTGTCAGCCTCCTATTGGCTCCATTTTTGGGCTGGTTCAATGGGCATCGAGGCCCATAGCCCAATTCAGCTCCTCCAGATCCTATAAATAGAGAGCTCTTCATTCATTCCAAAACACACCAACAATCATTCTCTCTTCTCTCTCTTCTCTCTCTTCAAACTTGCGAGCTTTTTTGATCTCAAGAGTGCAACGCACTACTGGTTCGTAGGCTTCCGGTTCTATTACGAAGAACGGATTCGAACAGCAGTTGTATACTGGGATTCTTAAACACCGGTAAGCGTCATAATACAGGGTGTTTTTAGAATTAAGGAAAGAGATTTCGATCTCGACTCTGCTCAACATACGCACTGCGGTGGTATGAAATTCTGACCCTTACTGTTATATTGCATGCAGTTTAAGTGTATTACAGGTTCCTACACTTCCAAACCATCTCTATGTATGACTTCAACCTTAATCATTCTAATCCGATACCAACACAATCTCGGGTTGTAGCGACCAACAAACAACACTAACTTCTCACCATCTACACATTCATATAGCACAATGGCCAATAACAAATCCATTGAAATCCCGCAAGATAGACGCGAACAATAACTCAAACTCGCCAACTCTTTCCAAGAAATTCGTCCCAAGTCATCTTTCATCACCCACATGTTAACCTTAAACAAGGTCACGCAAACATAACACAAATGCCCATCTAACTCGGGCAAAGATCTTCTTTCACAATCATAATCCGTCAATGGAACCGAAATTTCCCCAAACTTAAGTGTATGCAAATCAAATGTCAAGATCAAATCTTTCCGGGTTTGTTTTGTAACAACAATCCAATGAAGAACATCATTAAAACAATATCCTCCTAAAGATTGATTATCCACCCAATCATAACCAATAGGAAAACCCTTGAATGAAGTCCAATTTTGATCTCTAAAGTTGTAAATCCAAAACAAACTCACATCGGCGTTGTACTTGATAAAGATCTTATATTTATCTCCATAACTATCATATCCAAATCCATAAGGTCCATAAGATTGACCTAAATCGACTCTTTCAACAACACAGGAAACTCCGGTGAACAAGTTGTAGGAAAGGAAGTGATCGCTGACCGTTTTGACACAAGCGATACCACTGAGTTAAGCAATTGATGATCGAAGGGGTTGCAAGATTTTAACTCGACTGGGATTTGGTGCACTACGAAAGGAATATATTCGAACCTTGTGAGCTTGTTGTTGTGCTTTATGATTATACAGTAGAGGTTGTTCTCATCGAGGAAGAAGGAAATGTATATTCTAGTGTTAGGGTTCTTGAGGAAGAAAAAGAAAAACATGGGATCGTTAATGATATTCTTCCATTTCTTGCATACGAGTTTACATTCGAGAATCAATTCGAATGGAATTCTATAGAGAATGACGGTGATTATCTCACGAGGAAGAAGAGATCCTGCGGATTGGTTTATCATGCTTCAATTGAGGGATCGAATTGAATAAGCAAAGCATAACGAAACTGCGAATTGGTTTACCACAACTGAAGTGATACTATACATACACATACACTTGAGATTTTCTAATTGTGGGATTAAAAAATAAATGTTTATTATTTCACGTTTATAAATGGTAAGCATGTATTTTATTTAAAATGATAGTCGTTGCTCAAACATTCAATTTTGGGTGCACGTCATCATTGAGCTCGAGAGACGCATATCTGGTGCACTAGTGCGCCTGAAACAGAATCGGTAGAATTATAACCATTAGAGCAACACTCGAATTTTGAAGAAAATAGTAGATTGGGGCTCATTCTCAGTGTGTCTGGGACACAGTGCGTCCGAGAGTCGCATTCTCGGTGCAAGTGGGTGCGAATTCGGATCGGGATTGACTAAAGCAGTTTTGGTAAATAGCAATCTCGTTTTATCTACTCTTAGAACCGAGTTGGTGGTAACTCTTGTCCGCACAGGAGCAACTCTTTATAAAATATCATACTCATGAGGTATAACAAGTCGAGTTTAAATAACTTAATCACCGCCTTGGATCTGTTGTTCTACTTCACTTCAGCAAATGTATACAAATCCAAAATTCTTGCCAATTAAAGCAGAAGATAGCTATTCTTGAACAAAAATCCAAATCCCATAACTTAGAGCACATCAAAATCGGTCAAAATGTGACTGGGAGGACATAAAATTCTACATTTCAAATGGATACAAAGTTCTCCAGGATCAACTTTATTCATGCCAGCAGCTTCTTTACAGACAGTCTCATTCATTCAGTCCTCAATGCTTTAATCCAATCAATGTCCACTCTGAAATCACCCGCGCCACATTTAGCACCCGGTGTACCACCCTCAGCATTCACAGACAATGACATTCCGAGTATACGAGAAGGATTCATCTCCAAACTTGCATCAATTACATTTCCCCTCCAGGTTGGTAAATACCGAGTGAGCGGGATCTAGTGTAGCCAATGTTGGAAAAGAAAAAATCTTGTTACAAACTATTGGCAACTCAAACATCATGCAAGGGACTAACACAGATGTATACAAAGGTAACAATTCTGTAGCGAGATTTTCCAAGCTCTAGAGATAAGTCACGTTTAGAAGTGTATCACTTTCGATTCTATCAGTGTGAAAGATACTTAAATAGCATGCATGTTTCCAGTATCACTGATATTCTACACATGGTTGTCAAGGTTTTGGAACTTGCCTTGGCAATATACCAATTTCCTTTGGGTACATACACAAAAGCTTGCCAAGAATTATCCTCCTCCTGCCCAGGTGAGTTTACCCAGTTTTCTGTATATATCTGCAAGGGGAATACTATCATGGAAGGAATCTATGTCAATGAATCTTATGTTTTCATCAAATGAATGAAAGAACAGCTTACCGTGGATATGTAGCATCTACCATCCCCTTTAAGCTTCATTGCTATAGTGTCATATGAATCTAAATCAATGAAGCCATTAAACTGGAAAAAGAGAAAATATGAATCAAGGAGGGGAATAGAGTTTATTAATTATTATAAAAGGATCATGAAAATGGAAGGACAGATCTTTCATTGCAAAGTTTGGATAGCTCACTAAGCAACAGAACTTGTAATTGTTAGTCAAGAAAGTTTATCAAAGCACGTAATAGAGTTTATTCAGAAGCTCACATGCTGCAATCTGAATCTGGGAAAATATGTAAGCAATAGTAACATGCTCAGCTGAGAATGACTGACGTGAGAGTTTTTGAAAAGCATGTAAGAAAATGGTGAATATCAAAAAACTCATTACTTTTTCTTTGCATGGAGTCTCAAGACTCGGCAGTGAGTCAGTGACATAGTAATAGCAACACAGACAAAGAAGAAAAAAAACCATTGCTGAAGTCAAAATAGATAGATAGGCAGAAGTGCGGAACTGTTTATATTTGAATGTCAAAGCGAAACAATAAACTTGGTTTAAATCTTGATGAAAATAAAAGCCACCATAATTAATGTATTCAGCACCTTCTTAGAACGCATTCCACAGAAGCCGCTCCTTCTCATGTTCCATTTTGAATCCTCATCCACATCAAAGGAGAGGTTACCGGAAAAAACTCCTACACATGGAAAAAGAAACATGATGCACTAAAATATCCTCGACTTTCTACCATATAAATTGACAGATCCGGTATAACTGATGAAATGAGATAGAGAAATTACACCACCATCAATGAACTAATTGGTCATTCTTCAGACACACAAAAAAGGATATCTGATGCCAAACATAGACAGAAAAACAGGGAGAACTGACAGTTTTTATAATAATCAAGCAGAATAAACGTAGAACCCTCACAGATATCAACCCTCTGCAGATCAATAGAATTATCTTTCTAAACCATTACCAGATTATCAATTATACACATTTCAGTCTCATCGCTCATGTAGGCTATAGAGCAACTTGAAGAATTACATCAGAAGTGATACTGAAATATTTTTACAGTGCAAATGGCACATACAAGGTCAAAGCAAGGAGTTATAACACATTTGTTCCGTTATCTAAATAGTATTGTTCAATATCCAGTAAGAAGTACCCGTTAATCCATCTCCAACATCTGCTATCTCCAAAGACGCCGAAGACAGACCTGGTGAAAAAATAATAAAAACCATAAGCAAATTAATCTGTACAAGGTTCAGAAGGGAACACCTCAAACATACTTGAAATGCCATTCATCAGGAAACAAAGAATATTGCAAAGTTCTGACTGAAAATGGACAATACTTAGAAGAACAACTGATGTTCATAATCTGCGTGTTTTTGTATCTCTCACTTCAGAGAAAAAGATACAGCAAGAGACAAACACGCTTCAAATAGCATTCATTAAGTTACTTGTAGAATCTTTTGAAATGTCAATATATTCTTTGTCAAGTAAGGCACAACAAAAGTTAATGCTCATAACCGGGATCTCGGTTATCCTTGTTGAATATTTTGAAAGGTCAATATATCTTAGTTTTTCGGTCAACCAGACAATAAAATGATGTCATTATGACCTTTTACAAAAAAAGAAAAGTATATTAAATACTAAACTTTCTGCAGAAAGTGGCACATACCTCCAAACTCCGAATCTGAATACAGATGCCATCTCTTGACCTCTTCATTCGATTTGAAACTGAAAATATATTTTTCTGTTGACGGCATCATGTCATCAATATTCCATGTCAACGCTGCAATTTGTCGAGCAAGAAAAGCAAAACATTTAAATTCTGAATCAGCCAGATACATATAAGAACTGAAAATAACCTACGGGCTGCAACAAACTACAAATTTTCATCAATAAATAAAAAAGGAATTTCTTTTAATCAAGTTTAAGCATTCCAGTCCAGGGTAACAGTTTAATAATAATTACCAGACTAAAATTATTAAAATGTTTCCATGGGCACACGTTAGAATTAACTGTATAAAAAGCAAGCCAGCAAAACAAACATTCATTACGCAAATAAGAATAAAAATGACAAAGGGTGATAGGGTGCAATTTGGATCACAAAACCATAATTTCCAGTAGTGTGTCAGTCTCTGACTCTCTATTCCAGGGTGGTGGGCGGGGGATGGGCAGAGGAAGAACAAAGTAGCACTAGTGAGAGAAAAATCCAATTCTCTACTTGTCAAATTGTCCATAAAGCTTTAAATTTGATGAACATGAAAGAAGGAATATATTTAAGCTTCATTGGAATACTTCACTATATTGCAAACAGCAAGAAACTTTGAAAGAATTTGGCCAAATAGGCCCTTTTCTATTTCCATTAAGTTTGTGTACCCTTCAATTTTTTAAATTAAGTTGAAAGGTAAGGGGGTTTGATTAGGGGTACATTTACTAAACATATTTATATCATGGACCTAGTTACTAGAGAGAAATATCAAAAAGGCTTACTTAGCTAATTTGACCACAAACTGCTAAGGCTAATAGACATACGGAGTTTTATATCATTATTATTTGGGAAATTCCGGATGGTACCCTCGTGGTTTGGGGTATTCCGGATTTTGCCCACCAGTTTTTTCAAGTTCGGATGGTACCTCAAGTTTATGTTGTTTTCCGGATTTTGCCCAAATTCATTACACTTTTTTAAATTCCATTAAAAACATACAAAAGAAAATAAACTAAAATTAAAAAACAACTTAAAATCAAAAGAATAATTAATTTATTTTAAAAATAAAGCAAAACAGTATCTTTTTAAAAAAATATATATATATATTATATTAATTTAAAAATAAATTCGTTAGATAATTTGTAAAAAATTTAAAAAAATCAGTGTTTTCTTTTATTTTAAAAATAAATAAATTAGGTTAGCATTTTTTAACAAAATCTAAAAAAATAAGTTTTATACTTTATTTCAAAAATAAATAAAATAAGGATTTTTTAAAAAATCATTGTTTTAATTTATTATTAAATTGAATAAATCAGTTTTCTATTTTTTTTATTTTTTAATATTACTTTATTTTCTTTCGTTTAGTTTTGGGAAATAAATAAAATAGAAAATTATTTATTTATTTTAATAATAAATTAAAACAGTACTTTTTTTTATTATTTAAAAGAGTCCTTATTTTATTTATTTTTTAAATAAAGTATAACACTTATATTTTTAGATTTTGTAAAAAATATGCTAATTCAATTATTTATTTTTAAAATAAATAAAACAATGATTTTTGAATTTTTTAAAATTTATCTAATTTATTTATTTTTAAATTAATATAATATATATTTTTTTATAAAAGTTACTGTTTTACTTTATTTTTAAATTAAATAAATTATTATTTCTATTTTAAGTCATTTTTTTAATTTTAGTTT
>BSUD01000004.1:151799642-151867433 GCA_033239045.1 Fagopyrum esculentum | reverse complement strand
TAGTTTTTTTTTTTTTGTATGTTTTTAATGGAATTTAAAAAAGTGTAATGAATTTGGGCAAAATCCGGAAAACAACATAAACTTAAGGGTACCATCCGAACTTGAAAAAACTAGTGGGCAAAATCCGGAATACCCCAAACCACGAGGGTACCATCCGGAATTTCCCTTATTATTTTAAGTGAAATACTACCGGTATTAAAGCAAGCCAGCCTTGTTAACTCGACATGATCCTAAACAAAGTAATTCCCTGATTATGTTCCTTCTTACAGTAGAGAGAGTAGAAAGACCTATTGCACCAGGGCGTTGCCTTAATCACTAGTTAATGAATCAATAGTGATGTACAACAAAATAAATAGACATCAAAATACCAGAGCAGAAAGTTGTGCAGAAAACTCAGACAATTCAACCGCAATGGAGATATGGAGTGCATATGTGAAAACTTAAACAGCAAGTACACTGAATCTATTTACTGAGAAGTTTAGCCTCAGGAACAATGATCGAAATGCAAGTGCCACAAGTCCAAAACTGAATAAGATAGAAAAGAGCATCCATCTCCTCTAAACGAGACAGATAAAAAGAGAACTACCTTTCTTTGTAGCATTTACAGAGGCTTGCAACAATGATCGAAATCTAGACATTTTGAAGCTTCCCAATTTAATCAACTTGTGAAGTCATGACAGAAAAGTTGGTACACCAATTGAAGCAGAACTGCAGAAATAAGGTATGAGCTGTCCTAATCACTAGCAGTGGTTGATATTGTCAGTTTAGCCGCAGGCCCACGAGCTATATTAGCTGCCACGTCTCACAAAATGCTAATCCAGTGTGAGTAAACTACAAGTTATAGAAATGTAGTCCTCCTGCTCCAAATAGAACAACCCTGAGCATCAGATACCACATTCTGCCTTATGATTGATTAACTCAAGATGTTAAAAGGATTATATGTTCCAAATCAGCATTTATTTATCCAAGATGTATCAAGATTCAAATCATAATATCGCAAAACAAACTGAATTTCAGGGGAAATGAGCAATTTTAAAAGTTTCAACGAAGAATCATCATTTATCCTATTTGTAAAATCCTTACAACGAAATAATCAATAGCTAATGACACAACTGAATAGCATCATCAATCAAATATGATGCGAAAGTTTACTTCACTCAACTCCAACACAGCATATTGAGCTTCCTATATATTATATGTAAATAGGATTTGAAATAGGATCATTCTGTAACGAATTGCAAATCATGATGTTGGAGAAATGAAACTAATCCAAAATCCAATTAAGACTGAAATCGGAATTGCAGCTGAAAGAGAGGTTTCGGAGATGAAAAATTACCTGTTTGGGTACAGAAAGCAGCACCGAGAGAATGGGGATTACAAAGTACCAACCCTAATTTTCACTCTCACCAGTCGCCAATAAGCAATCACTGAACCTAAACCGGCGAGCTTAACAAATTCTAACCGGTTCAAAACCGAACCCACGACTTCGGCCCGTGCTCACAAGTTTGGATATTTTTGGACACAACTCACTACATGCCACTTCTATATTATTTTTATTAAAAAGAAAAAGGATCTGAGCCATAAGAATTAAGTTCAAGAGGTCGTGTAGGAACAACAGACGTTACTAGCCGTCATGGAGAAAACGAGAAAAGAAATTAACATTTGGAAGAGATTTGAGTTCGAATCCTCCGACGACATATATGGAAAAAACTGATATTGAGAGGGTACCCTCAGCAATGGGCCACGATTTATTCCAATTCCGGATGTAAAGCGGCTTACTTATCAACCTTTCAAAAAACATTTAACCTTTGGAAGGAAATAAAAGATAATAATTATTTATTAAGTTATTGTATATTCATGTTAAAAGTATAAATAATTTATTGAATGAATAATTTTTGTATCCCCTTAAAATTTTAAAATATTAATTTATGAATGTTATAAGAGTATAATCCGAAAAAATATAAATCTCAAGACATCCAAAACTAAAATTTTGATATATTTTGAAAATATCAAAAATATAAGGATATCATTCGAAATTTCTCAAATTTTTTTCAAAAGTTATTGACCTAAAAACTCACCCGAATGGTATAAGGTTACCGTATATAGTGCAGAAATAACGATAAATTTCCTTGAAATCTCTAAAATACAAGAACTCTTAAATCTCTAAAATACGAGAATGTCGGGTTTGTTATTCTAAAATTTTATTTAAGAAAAATATATGTTTTCTAGTTAAATGATGTAAATAGTGATTTGATGCCAAGAACTCTAACATTGAAATTTTCAAATTTTGTTCAAATTGTAAACTAAAAAGCTCACAAGAATGTCCAAAATTATAAAATTTACCCTTGATTTTATCATGAAAGTGACACTTGGGTTTGGCCTTGTAGTTGTTTCATGACAACCACAATCAATAGAGAATACACTTCTTCTTTAGTCATCGAAATGTTCATGAAAAGCATATTTTGGGGCTAACAATTTTGTTTATTGTTATTTTTAGTACATAATAATATTCTAAGTCGAACACAATATTTTAAATAGATCAAACATAATATATTGCTTCAAATTTCAAAAGATGGGAGATGAAGGGATGTATATTTTTTAATCAAAATCATGTTGATAAGTAGCCTAAAATATATTACTTAAAAATTCTAAACATGGATATAATAAAATTTATGCAAAGGATATTATATCTAGTGTATGTTTTTTTTATCATATACCAAATTTAATGTATCGACAAGACATCGAGAATTGCTCCCATCCTTTTCAAACGATACATATGAATAAAAAATTGCAAAAATAAAATTAAGTTTGAGTATTTGTTTTTTTTTGTAAAATTTCATTTTAAGACGAAATGATAAAGATTATAGTATAAAATTAAATTAAAATAATTATAAACTAATATAAAATAGAGACATTATATATATATATATATCAGTAATTTGCAAACAATATATTTTATGAAAATATTATAATTTTTGTGTGGAAATACTACTAAGTTGGTGGTTATTGCCCCATGCAAGAACGAAAGGGTAACCCTTGAAAGAGCAAGTCGACAACCCTAATTGATGCTCCACCACACTCTTAATTAATAAGGGAAGCAAATTCATACTCGATCATCATTGCAAACTTGCCACAATTCAAATTCATATGTGTATATTAAATTGAGTTTGAAGATTTTGATTTTTTCCATTGATGTGTCGATTATCCGATAAGATCGTAATAAATAAATTTGCAACCTATCATATAAGGTCGGTGCACTACTTTTACGTTGTTAATTGAGTTTAAGACGAACTTTATCGGGATTATGTGTTGAGCTTGAGTCAAATCTGCATGTGTACTTGTATATATACGGTTTAGGTCTGTAGTTTGTTGGATTAACATGATATTATAAATGTTCGATCTCGTGTCTTAATTTCTTAAATTTTTCGGTCTTAAGACATATATGATGGACCTAGACTTTGATGGTCCCGTTCGATTAGGTTTACAAGTCTTAATTAAGGCATGTCGATGTCAACTATCGACGAGAAAAACGGTTGCACTCTAATGGACATGTAAACACTATCCCACATTCAAACCTAAAACCTACTATATAAGTTCAATATATTACTCTTTTTACTATCAATTGATTTTGAATGAAACTTCACAAAATTTAGGTGTCTTAACGCACATATACCTTTAAATATACGATGAAACACCATGTAATATATGACTCACCGAAATTTTACACAATTGAGCCAACATTTTTTAATTAATAATATTTTTTAATACGGAATTCCCTCTTTTTATACCTTCATGAGCATTCCAGGTCATTTGGTAGAAGAGTGGAAATGAATCTGAGTAGTAAATGTAGAAGAGTATTTTGTTTGTGTAAATATCTCTAATATTCAATTTATTTTAGTAACTGTAAAAAAAATTTGGTCATACCCAAGTTCAAGTTGTCTTTAAGATGGATTTTGACAAAATAAGAGGACCTAAACTTATTAGGGCGAACTATATGGAGTGCTTCTTCCGACACAAAGCGTTGTCGTACTAACAAGTGTTTTTTTTCCCTTTTTAACGGACACTTTTTTGTTCAAAATTTTTCGGAATTCATTCAGATTGTGTTTTATTAGCTCAAACTTTTTGTACAAATGGTTCATACATTTTTACATATTCTTTTTATAAGTCCAAAATAAAACATGCACAAATAGCATAAAATTTCGAATTAACAAGTATTATGATAAAGAAAAACGTACAAATAATTTATGTTCCGTAAACATTACTTGATAATAGTACAAAAAAAACCGTGGATTGATAGTCTAAGGGTGAATTTGCAAAGTTTGCCTAAATTTACTATTGTTATATTCAATAGACTTACAAAAATGTGTTGAAGAAAATATGCATTTTTAAAGAAATATTTTCAATACTACCTCTTATTAGCTTACACACTAATGTCTTTAAACAACTAAATATATTACACAAATATCTTTTGTAATACCCGGAAAAAAAAAAAAATAATAATAAATAAATAAATTTAAAGTCCGTTTAATATCGGATCAAATCGGATTTCAATCCGCCAACCTTTATTCTTTTAAATAAAATAAACAATATTAAATTTTATCATTTTATGTGACCTTGATTCACATAAAATGATAATTTTTGGTAACCCGTAAATTTTCCGTATATTTTAAAAACCGAAGAACGGTTTCGTGCGAATAACGATTATTCATTCAGTCTATATGTTTGATTTGATGACCAGGCCCAATTAACTGGCCCAATAGCTTTTTTTCGGCCCATTTACTTAATCCTTCATCTAATTAAATTTAACCTAATCTAATCCTAAACCTAATCAAGTGTGATCTACTCTTACGGTTGCCGCTGCTCTCCTTCTCCATCTCCACTGCAGACCTCATCACGCCTCCAGAAGGAACCGATAACCGCAGCTTGCACGTCCCTGCACATAGTCACCACCAATGGATCGGGCTCGTCTCCACCGGGGACCAGGAGAACACGCAGCCTCTGCAACCAACCGTCTTCAACCGTGACCCCGACCTGCTGCTGCTTGCCTTCTCTCGTACCTCCCTCTCCCCGCATTCTGTCCTCGCCAAAACACCGTCCCGACCGCCGTCCTCTGCAACATGTTGTGGAACCGGCGAAACCAGAAGCAACAGCCTTCACCCAGCCGCATACGGTGCCTCTCAAGTCTCACGGACGTCAACACCGCCCCGCCGAGTTCAGCCATCCACCGCCGCCAGAAGAGGAACGCGCCACTGTGATTGCAAGCCGGAGGGGGTGACGACGATCATCGGACCACGAGGGCCGGCGCTGTCATCCACCGTCTGCAACCGGAATCACTTCGATCTACTGGACACGTCACCGGGCTTCTGTTGTCTGCACTGCATTCGGACCTGCTGCGATTCCGATTCACTACACTCCGGGTAAGCAGTCCTAACTACGGTCCACCCTCCTCTCTTCATCGAAGATCAGTAACCCTTCCTATTAACTTAATGCAGCCTTATTTCTTGTTGGATTCTTCGCTAGGAGATTGACGGCAACCCGAACCTTACAGCCAGTCGGTTGAGTCACGCCGGTGAGTCCTCAGCCTCGACATCTCGATATGTTGTGTTCCGCTATTCTACAGACTTCGGATTTCATATAAACATAAGAAGTGCCAATAGCTGTAGATATGGATGTTAATTAGATCCAAATGTAGAATAGGGTGAGAATTGTATATATATAAATACATTTGCAACAGCGCATGTAGTTGTCGATATAAAATTTCACATGGGAATAAGAGTGCTGAACATATAAGTATATACATACGTATAGCAGTATAAACGTGTATAAGTATACACATGTACGGATATAATATATAAGTATGGTATATATAAATATATATATATATATATATATGTAAGTATATATGTGTATAAGTATAAGTGTGAGATATATATAAGTGCATATATATATTGATAGGTAGAGTGTATATATATATACATAAGTATATATATAGATGAGTAAGAGTAACCTATAATATAGGTACACACATATAAGTATTAAAGTGGAATAACCGGAGAAAGGACAATGTAGTTCTCTTTGACGAGTGTTTGAATTTGATCTTATAACCTCTAAGTAAGCTAACCATGAGAACCAAATTTTGGAAACAAGTTCTAATAAAATGAATGTTATATTTTAATGATAGACTTGGAGAATTTTCGTCACTAAGGGTAAAATGGTCTTTTACCGTAAGAAAGCTTTTTCCGTAATTCCTTCGCATGAGGTTGGACATCTGGATGCGATTTTGATCCACATGCCTTATTTGACAGGCATTTGAGTTACCACGGGTTCGGACCGAGTTGAGATTTGAGAAAACGATTTTTGATCAAGGTAAGTCCTTGCGACTTACTTAGCTGGTTTCTGGATATTAGTTGGGTGATGATGGTTGTGTGTGTATAATGTGTGTTATAATAAAGGAAAACTTGCTAGGACGACCGTGGTTATTACGTTTTAAGGCCCAAGTGTATGTATAACGGGCCGTGACATCACTGCCCAGCTCTGCCAGGAGACTGGGAGGTTCTCTATACCCAGACCATATAGGTACACGGTGAGATGCATCGGATCCACTCCTGATGGGTACACGGGGGCGGAGGCGAGGTTTGGGAATCCCTCGTGTCACAAAAATAAGTATCATTAGAGTGAATGACTTAAAAGAAGATAATAAATGGATTGTTTGAAAGCATGATGAGTGTTTATTATTTTATGTGTGTGTGTGCTATTATTCTTTTTCTAATGTTTAGATAACTAGCTAATGGTTGTTTTGTTGTGGTTTTAGTTTTACAGCAGGTTAGAACAGCAGCTGGGTGATCCGGAAGTAGTGGTCAGCCGAGTCTCCATACTCTTTAGAGTGGGGGTTTTGGGTCGTTGCTTTATTGTCTTTCCCTTTTGTTAAGACAGTTAGTCTTTTCCGTTGTTTAAGTACGTTAGGTTGTTAGACTTTGTAGCATTCATCCTTTTACAAATACATTTTTATGAATTTCGGTTTTTCTTATTTGTGTCTTGTTGCAAGATCCTAGTAATATTGTTGTCCAACTGAGGTCGGGACCCATTGTGAGGTCCTAACCAGTAATGTCTCGAGTTCTGAGAATTCGGGGTGTTACAACATGGTATCAGAGCCAGGTTGGCAACAATGGCACTTGAAATCTTCTGAAAGACCGAATAAGTACTTGAGCAGAACCCGAAAAGGGATCTGAGTTTTAAAAAGGACTTTTGGTTTTCAAATGCATGCATAGCCTGGTTGGGGATAGAAAAGTACGGTTGACTACCACTATTACCGCGGATCTCAGTATGCTTAGTATAGACGTATAGTATTGTACAATTATGTATGTTATATAAATATCTATATATATGTAGCATGTTGTTACCCTAGAGATATGAAATATCCTTTAGTTGAGTTATCATGATGCGATCATCGCCTCATGATAAAACGTTTGGAGATCTTTAAGGATATCTGTAAAAAGATAGTGGACTCATACCCCAAATTGGAACATTACATTATGGTGGACGCCCTGGTAGTTTCTACAATTGTCCAAAGAACGAGTAGTTAAGGAGTTGAGGATTACTAGAGGATGTTAACAACAAGAGCAAGCGGGCGAGAAAAGAATATCAAGCAATTCAAATAGAAGTAATAGAAAACCGTACAAGGATTTTAGCGGCATGACGACGAGAGGTGAAACTCAAGATGCATGTAAGGACTAATAAGAGCGCGGACTAAAGAGGACAACATCAAAACACCATTCAAACAAAGTATAGCACAACTACACTTGGCGGGTTAAAGGACACTACAACCAAGGGATTCCACCATAGACAAGTATGAGCATTAGAGTACAGAGAAAATAGAGTGTTGACCCAGATGTAAAAGATTAAAGGAGTACTAAGACAGAGATTTATGATCGAGTTTAAAAGAATTAATTTCATAACCATGGAGATGGGTTGACTCCTTTAGAGACATGAGAATGTTGAAGGAAAGCACGACACAAGTATCAAAGATAGTAGAAGTTTGAAATTGAGACAATGGATTTCCATGAAGTTAATGTTACAAAACAACATCCACCGAGGAAGAAGCATGTGCGGGCAGGATCATGATGGACTTGAGGGATCATAATAACTATTCGATCATCAAGAGACTTAAGTTAACCATACTAGTGGTTCACTACAAAGAGCTGCAGGTAGAAGATAACTTAGGAAAAGAAACCGCGAAGATGGGTTTGTAAGCTATCATGGAAGGTTTTATAAACCCATAGATGGCAGGTGAATAAAGCAACTAGACTCGGATAAAGTGATCAAGTGTAAATTGTGGAAGGAGCTAAATGTGTATAAACGGATAACCTATAAGGGATAAGTTTTCACCTTGTATATCCGCATCGAAAGAGATAGAAGAAAAGTAAGTCTACGATATGGTCGAAGACCAACCACAAACTAACTAGTAATAACGGAGAATTCACACGTCTGAGTTGACCAGTGATGACCGGTTGGTAGATAAGAAGAATAACATCAGATTTACTAAAGAATGTTACCGACATATGGAGAATCTCTACAAAAGATGCATGACGACAATTGTGAAGTTAAACTGATACAAGTATCAGTACCCTTAATAGTAACATGGAATGAGTTCGAACCAATGTCTCTAATTAAGAATTTAAGGAGAAGATTTTGACGGCTGGGAATGACCCCATAGGTCTTTAAAGAGATTAAGGAAATGGTTGTGAGCAGTTTCTTACCTTCTTGCTAAGAAAAAGGTACAGTTCACATTAGTACTAATGGATTGCATAAGGAGAACTAGAGGAGTAAGAAGAAGCAGATGATTTTAATCATGTCCAACGTCAATCAAGACAGAAGGTGCTTAACATGCCACACATATGAGACTGATGGTGCTCTCCCGAGGTTTACAGAAGAAGCCTTTTTGACTAAAGATGTCACACAGAACAACTACAGTTATAGAGACGCAACAAACATAGAGATTATGACCTTAGAGTCTTGATAATATGTCTCATCGAGTTGGGAGGTGATTGAAGATAGAATATGCATGTTAGCTAGAATAGACATGAGGAGGAGTAAAGTTGAATGACTAAAGGTTGTTAAATAGATCCGATATTACCCAATAAGATAACTTCCTAAAGATGTCTATATAAGAGTAATGTGAAAAGGTGGTACTCCAATGAAAATTCAAGCTGGATAGGAGACATAAGAGTTGATGAAAGTAATAAGACCAATCAGCGTGGTTCGTAAAGCGAATACGAGAAAACTCAAAGGGGTAACTATCCTACTGCGGGGTAAATATTTAAAGAAGGTGAAGCGACACAAGCATAAGGACAACATAATAAATTCGAGTCAAGAACTTTGATTTTTGAGAAAACCATATACAACTGAGGTTTCTTATGCAAATGGTACCGATAGGTGTTTAACAAAAGTCATGCACATCGGACCGATAATGCTTGGATGGATAAAGGGTAAACCAAAAGAATAACTTAACTAATAAGAAAGACAGTCATGTATCAAAAGGCGAGTCTTGCTAAATTTAAATAAAGTCTTGAGATGAGGATGTCCGTAGTAAATCTATGCAAGAGTGCAAAGTAACTGAAGTTCCAACACATAATGGGTGGTAATGATCAACAGACAGTTGGAGACCAATGCAGAGAAGAAGAACGTATAAGATGAGTTACCTAGTAGAAGAATTCACAAGACGAGCTTGAGAGACCAAAAGAGATAAAATGTCAACCCGGATATGAGGGTCTAAGGTGCATGGAATGAATACCTACAATGGAGTGTAGAAGCATAATGTAGACTTTACAAGTGGGAAGAGGTTTTGACCTCCTCAAAGATATAGGAATTTGAAAGAAATCACAATGCCGGCATCAAAGAGTGGAAACCCTGTAGCGGAAACAACGGAGTTTCAGGAAGGCAATATTGCCGGTAACACCAGCGAAAGTATGTGTATATGAGAACGGCCTTAGTGAACTTGGAAGTCCAAGGTAACCCCAATTACCACGGGACCTAAGTCATCAATACCGACGGTCCATGCAAGAGACTGCCAGGGGATGACAATGTAAGTCACCAGAACTACAAAGAAACTTACCAGCCATCGATGAAGACTTGCAATGGTCATTTATGTCAAGATGAATGACCCAGTTGAGCTCGAGAAGTAGAGTTAGCCTAAGGAATCAGAAGTTTGGAAGATAAAACGAATTAGCGAAGCATGAAAGGATTAATTGAGAAGATGATGCTCACCAAGAATTTAACGCCAGTATAGGTATGAGAAGAGTAAGTCCGGGATATTGAGATAAGTCAATTATAGACTGCCGACGTCAACTGAGGAAGTGTAAGTGTTGGGTGGTATTGACGAGTAGGTACCATTAAAAAAAAAAAAAAAAGAGACATTAGTGATTGCGGAATTGAGAGGTAACTTTACCGATACTTTGGAAGATTCCCCAAGTAGGCAACGACAACCTTCTGGGATGAAGTAAGGATATGAAGAGAATCAGTTTAGAGATTGTTTACTGGCTGGTTAAGAACAGACTACGGTTGAGAAAGAGAGTAAGGGTCTGTTTCAAGAGGATCTTGCTAGTATTAGAAGGAAAGTATAGACGGGAGTGGGGTAAATCATGTTGCCCCTCAGAAAGACGCCATTATGACTAATGGGTGTTACTACAGAAGCGTGGTAGGCCATAAACCACAGATGAAGAAAATCAGTGTTAGGTTAACTATGATTCAAGTTAAGGAATTAGAGATCTATATGAAAAGGTCCACTTAGGTGTGTAATTTGTTTTGAGTTTTATAAATTTGAAAGCTTGACAAGAAGTAGGTGAAAACCCATTAATTAAGGAACGATCCGGTTAGGTCACATTGAGAAAACCGGGGTCAGGCGGTTTGAATTATAAAGAGCATTAGGCACTTAGTAAAGTGCCGACGGAAGTTTAAGATCATTAGTTCAGAATCAAGTGGACCCAGTGGAAGGATAAGTTTTGGTTTGGTAGAGTCATCAAAAGAGCTAGAAGTAAGTTTAGAAAACCAAACCGTTGAGAGAGTACCTACCGAATCCGAGACACGGCATCAACTATGAAGATCAGAAAATTTAGCCGGTTCATGCTTTTATAGAATTCTAGTGGTCTAGACGAGGAATCACTGAGCCTACTTAGAAAACGGAGGAGAGCATTAGAAATGGTTACCCAGAGTACCTTGCGGAATTAGCCGCTACATCTGTAGCGACGAGTTAGTACTCGAATGCTGTGTTGTTTGCCTTTTCATGTTTTAGTTGGATTGAGTGTTTTTGTTCCTTTAATGTGTGCCTGAATATGAGGTGAGTAGTTGCATGGTTGAAAACGAAATTTTAATGAAACCAAGATATACAAAGAAAGTCGTTTAATTAGATACATTATTCTAAGTTTCGGGACGAAACTTATTTTAAGAGGGCACTGATGTAATACCCGGAAAAAAAAAATAAAAATAAATAAATAAATAAATTTAAAGTCCGTTTAATATCGGATCAAATCGGATTTCAATCCGCCAACCTTTATTCTTTTAAATAAAATAAACAATATTAAATTTTATCATTTTATGTGACCTTGATTCACATAAAATGATAATTTTTGGTAACCCGTAAATTTTCCGTATATTTTAAAAACCGAAGAACGGTTTCGTGCGAATAACGATTATTCATTCAGTCTATATGTTTGATTTGATGACCAGGCCCAATTAACTGGCCCAATAGCTTTTTTTTCGGCCCATTTACTTAATCCTTCATCTAATTAAATTTAACCTAATCTAATCCTAAACCTAATCAAGTGTGATCTACTCTTACGGTTGCCGCTGCTCTCCTTCTCCATCTCCACTGCAGACCTCATCACGCCTCCAGAAGGAACCGATAACCGCAGCTTGCACGTCCCTGCACATAGTCACCACCAATGGATCGGGCTCGTCTCCACCGGGGACCAGGAGAACACGCAGCCTCTGCAACCAACCGTCTTCAACCGCGACCCCGACCTGCTGCTGCTTGCCTTCTCTCGTACCTCCCTCTCCCCGCATTCTGTCCTCGCCAAAACACCGTCCCGACCGCCGTCCTCTGCAACCTGTTGTGGAACCGGCGAAACCAGAAGCAACAGCCTTCACCCAGCCGCATACGGTGCCTCTCAAGTCTCACGGACGTCAACACCGCCCCGCCGAGTTCAGCCATCCACCGCCGCCAGAAGAGAAACGCGCCACTGTGATTGCAAGCCGGAGGGGGTGACGACGATCATCGGACCACGAGGGCCGGCGCTGTCATCCACCGTCTGCAACCGGAATCACTTCGATCTACTGGACACGTCACCGGGCTTTTGTTGTCTGCACTGCATTCGGACCTGCTGCGATTCCGATTCACTACACTCCGGGTAAGCAGTCCTAACTACGGTCCACCCTCCTCTCTTCATCGAAGATCAGTAACCCTTCCTGTTAACTTAATGCAGCCTTATTTCTTGTTGGATTCTTTGCTAGGAGATTGACGACAACCCGAACCTTACAGCCAGTCGGTTGAGTCACGCCGGTGAGTCCTCAGCCTCGACATCTCGATATGTTGTGTTCCGCTATTCTACAAACTTCGGATTTCATATAAACATAAGAAGTGCCAATAGCTGTAGATATGGATGTTAATTAGATCCAAATGTAGAATAGGGTGAGAATTGTATATATATAAATACATTTGCAGCAGCGCATGTAGTTGTCGATATAAAATTTCACATGGGAATAAGAGTGCTGAACATATAAGTATATACATACGTATAGCAGTATAAAAGTGTATAAGTATACACATGTACGGATATAATATATAAGTATGGTATATATAAATATATATATATATATGTAAGTATATATGTGTATAAGTATAAGTGTGAGATATATATAAGTGCATATATATATTGATAGGTAGAGTGTATATATATACATAAGTATATATATAGATGAGTAAGAGTAACCTATAATATAGGTACACACATATAAGTATTAAAGTGGAATAACCGGAGAAAGGACAATGTAGTTCTCTTTGACGAGTGTTTGAATTTGATCTTATAACCTCTAAGTAAGCTAACCATGAGAACCAAATTTTGGAAACAAGTTCTAATAAAATGAATGTTATATTTTAATGATAGACTTGGAGAATTTTCGTCACTAAGGGTAAAATGGTCTTTTACCGTAAGAAAGCTTTTTCCGTAATTCCTTCGCATGAGGTTGGACATCTGGATGCGATTTTGATCCACATGCCTTATTTGACAGGCATTTGAGTTACCACGGGTTCGGACCGAGTTGAGATTTGAGAAAACGATTTTTGATCAAGGTAAGTCCTTGCGACTTACTTAGCTGGTTTCTGGATATTAGTTGGGTGATGATGGTTGTGTGTGTATAATGTGTGTTATAATAAAGGAAAACTTGCTAGGACGACCGTGGTTATTACGTTTTAAGGCCCAAGTGTATGTATAACGGGCCGTGACATCACTGCCCAGCTCTGCCAGGAGACTGGGAGGTTCTCTATACCCAGACCATACAGGTACACGGTGAGATGCATCGGATCCACTCCTGATGGGTACACGGGGGCGGAGGCGAGGTTTGGGAATCCCTCGTGTCACAAAAATAAGTATCATTAGAGTGAATGACTTAAAAGAAGATAATAAATGGATTGTTTGAAAGCATGATGAGTGTTTATTATTTTATGTGTGTGTGTGTGCTATTATTCTTTTTCTAATGTTTAGATAACTAGCTAATGGTTGTTTTGTTGTGGTTTTAGTTTTACAGCAGGTTAGAACAGCAGCTGGGTGATCCGGAAGTAGTGGTCAGCCGAGTCTCCATACTCTTTAGAGTGGGGGTTTTGGGTCGTTGCTTTATTGTCTTTCCCTTTTGTTAAGACAGTTAGTCTTTTCCGTTGTTTAAGTACGTTAGGTTGTTAGACTTTGTAGCATTCATCCTTTTACAAATACATTTTTATGAATTTCGGTTTTTCTTATTTGTGTCTTGTTGCAAGATCCTAGTAATATTGTTGTCCAACTGAGGTCGGGACCCATTGTGAGGTCCTAACCAGTAATGTCTCGAGTTCTGAGAATTCGGGGTGTTACAACATGGTATCAGAGCCAGGTTGGCAACAATGGCACTTGAAATCTTCTGAAAGACCGAATAAGTACTTGAGCAGAACCCGAAAAGGGATCTGAGTTTTAAAAAGGACTTTTGGTTTTCAAATGCATGCATAGCCTGGTTGGGGATAGAAAAGTACGGTTGACTACCACTATTACCGCGGATCTCAGTATGCTTAGTATAGACGTATAGTATTGTACAATTATGTATGTTATATAAATATCTATATATATGTAGCATGTTGTTACCCTAGAGATATGAAATATCCTTTAGTTGAGTTATCATGATGCGATCATCGCCTCATGATAAAACGTTTGGAGATCTTTAAGGATATCTGTAAAAAGATAGTGGACTCATACCCCAAATTGGAACATTACATTATGGTGGACGCCCTGGTAGTTTCTACAATTGTCCAAAGAACGAGTAGTTAAGGAGTTGAGGATTACTAGAGGATGTTAACAACAAGAGCAAGCGGGCGAGAAAAGAATATCAAGCAATTCAAATAGAAGTAATAGAAAACCGTACAAGGATTTTAGCGGCATGACGACGAGAGGTGAAACTCAAGATGCATGTAAGGACTAATAAGAGCGCGGACTAAAGAGGACAACATCAAAACACCATTCAAACAAAGTATAGCACAACTACACTTGGCGGGTTAAAGGACACTACAACCAAGGGATTCCACCATAGACAAGTATGAGCATTAGAGTACAGAGAAAATAGAGTGTTGACCCAGATGTAAAAGATTAAAGGAGTACTAAGACAGAGATTTATGATCGAGTTTAAAAGAATTAATTTCATAACCATGGAGATGGGTTGACTCCTTTAGAGACATGAGAATGTTGAAGGAAAGCACGACACAAGTATCAAAGATAGTAGAAGTTTGAAATTGAGACAATGGATTTCCATGAAGTTAATGTTACAAAACAACATCCACCGAGGAAGAAGCATGTGCGGGCAGGATCATGATGGACTTGAGGGATCATAATAACTATTCGATCATCAAGAGACTTAAGTTAACCATACTAGTGGTTCACTACAAAGAGCTGCAGGTAGAAGATAACTTAGGAAAAGAAACCGCGAAGATGGGTTTGTAAGCTATCATGGAAGGTTTTATAAACCCATAGATGGCAGGTGAATAAAGCAACTAGACTCGGATAAAGTGATCAAGTGTAAATTGTGGAAGGAGCTAAATGTGTATAAACGGATAACCTATAAGGGATAAGTTTTCACCTTGTATATCCGCATCGAAAGAGATAGAAGAAAAGTAAGTCTACGATATGGTCGAAGACCAACCACAAACTAACTAGTAATAACGGAGAATTCACACGTCTGAGTTGACCAGTGATGACCGGTTGGTAGATAAGAAGAATAACATCAGATTTACTAAAGAATGTTACCGACATATGGAGAATCTCTACAAAAGATGCATGACGACAATTGTGAAGTTAAACTGATACAAGTATCAGTACCCTTAATAGTAACATGGAATGAGTTCGAACCAATGTCTCTAATTAAGAATTTAAGGAGAAGATTTTGACGGCTGGGAATGACCCCATAGGTCTTTAAAGAGATTAAGGAAATGGTTGTGAGCAGTTTCTTACCTTCTTGCTAAGAAAAAGGTACAGTTCACATTAGTACTAATGGATTGCATAAGGAGAACTAGAGGAGTAAGAAGAAGCAGATGATTTTAATCATGTCCAACGTCAATCAAGACAGAAGGTGCTTAACATGCCACACATATGAGACTGATGGTGCTCTCCCGAGGTTTACAGAAGAAGCCTTTTTGACTAAAGATGTCACACAGAACAACTACAGTTATAGAGACGCAACAAACATAGAGATTATGACCTTAGAGTCTTGATAATATGTCTCATCGAGTTGGGAGGTGATTGAAGATAGAATATGCATGTTAGCTAGAATAGACATGAGGAGGAGTAAAGTTGAATGACTAAAGGTTGTTAAATAGATCCGATATTACCCAATAAGATAACTTCCTAAAGATGTCTATATAAGAGTAATGTGAAAAGGTGGTACTCCAATGAAAATTCAAGCTGGATAGGAGACATAAGAGTTGATGAAAGTAATAAGACCAATCAGCGTGGTTCGTAAAGCGAATACGAGAAAACTCAAAGGGGTAACTATCCTACTGCGGGGTAAATATTTAAAGAAGGTGAAGCGACACAAGCATAAGGACAACATAATAAATTCGAGTCAAGAACTTTGATTTTTGAGAAAACCATATACAACTGAGGTTTCTTATGCAAATGGTACCGATAGGTGTTTAACAAAAGTCATGCACATCGGACCGATAATGCTTGGATGGATAAAGGGTAAACCAAAAGAATAACTTAACTAATAAGAAAGACAGTCATGTATCAAAAGGCGAGTCTTGCTAAATTTAAATAAAGTCTTGAGATGAGGATGTCCGTAGTAAATCTATGCAAGAGTGCAAAGTAACTGAAGTTCCAACACATAATGGGTGGTAATGATCAACAGACAGTTGGAGACCAATGCAGAGAAGAAGAACGTATAAGATGAGTTACCTAGTAGAAGAATTCACAAGACGAGCTTGAGAGACCAAAAGAGATAAAATGTCAACCCGGATATGAGGGTCTAAGGTGCATGGAATGAATACCTACAATGGAGTGTAGAAGCATAATGTAGACTTTACAAGTGGGAAGAGGTTTTGACCTCCTCAAAGATATAGGAATTTGAAAGAAATCACAATGCCGACATCAAAGAGTGGAAACCCTGTAGCGGAAACAACGGAGTTTCAGGAAGGCAATATTGCCGGTAACACCAGCGAAAGTATGTGTATATGAGAACGGCCTTAGTGAACTTGGAAGTCCAAGGTAACCCCAATTACCACGGGACCTAAGTCATCAATACCGACGGTCCATGCAAGAGACTGCCAGGGGATGACAATGTAAGTCACCAGAACTACAAAGAAACTTACCAGCCATCGATGAAGACTTGCAATGGTCATTTATGTCAAGATGAATGACCCAGTTGAGCTCGAGAAGTAGAGTTAGCCTAAGGAATCAGAAGTTTGGAAGATAAAACGAATTAGCGAAGCATGAAAGGATTAATTGAGAAGATGATGCTCACCAAGAATTTAACGCCAGTATAGGTATGAGAAGAGTAAGTCCGGGATATTGAGATAAGTCAATTATAGACTGCCGACGTCAACTGAGGAAGTGTAAGTGTTGGGTGGTATTGACGAGTAGGTACCATTAAAAAAAAAAAAAAAAAAAGAGACATTAGTGATTGCGGAATTGAGAGGTAACTTTACCGATACTTTGGAAGATTCCCCAAGTAGGCAACGACAACCTTCTGGGATGAAGTAAGGATATGAAGAGAATCAGTTTAGAGATTGTTTACTGGCTGGTTAAGAACAGACTACGGTTGAGAAAGAGAGTAAGGGTCTGTTTCAAGAGGATCTTGCTAGTATTAGAAGGAAAGTATAGACGGGAGTGGGGTAAATCATGTTGCCCCTCAGAAAGACGCCATTATGACTAATGGGTGTTACTACAGAAGCGTGGTAGGCCATAAACCACAGATGAAGAAAATCAGTGTTAGGTTAACTATGATTCAAGTTAAGGAATTAGAGATCTATATGAAAAGGTCCACTTAGGTGTGTAATTTGTTTTGAGTTTTATAAATTTGAAAGCTTGACAAGAAGTAGGTGAAAACCCATTAATTAAGGAACGATCCGGTTAGGTCACATTGAGAAAACCGGGGTCAGGCGGTTTGAATTATAAAGAGCATTAGGCACTTAGTAAAGTGCCGACGGAAGTTTAAGATCATTAGTTCAGAATCAAGTGGACCCAGTGGAAGGATAAGTTTTGGTTTGGTAGAGTCATCAAAAGAGCTAGAAGTAAGTTTAGAAAACCAAACCGTTGAGAGAGTACCTACCGAATCCGAGACACGGCATCAACTATGAAGATCAGAAAATTTAGCCGGTTCATGCTTTTATAGAATTCTAGTGGTCTAGACGAGGAATCACTGAGCCTACTTAGAAAACGGAGGAGAGCATTAGAAATGGTTACCCAGAGTACCTTGCGGAATTAGCCGCTACATCTGTAGCGACGAGTTAGTACTCGAATGCTGTGTTGTTTGCCTTTTCATGTTTTAGTTGGATTGAGTGTTTTTGTTCCTTTAATGTGTGCCTGAATATGAGGTGAGTAGTTGCATGGTTGAAAACGAAATTTTAATGAAACCAAGATATACAAAGAAAGTCGTTTAATTAGATACATTATTCTAAGTTTCGGGACGAAACTTATTTTAAGAGGGCACTGATGTAATACCCGGAAAAAAAAAATAAAAATAAATAAATAAATAAATTTAAAGTCCGTTTAATATCGGATCAAATCGGATTTCAATCCGCCAACCTTTATTCTTTTAAATAAAATAAACAATATTAAATTTTATCATTTTATGTGACCTTGATTCACATAAAATGATAATTTTTGGTAACCCGTAAATTTTCCGTATATTTTAAAAACCGAAGAACGGTTTCGTGCGAATAACGATTATTCATTCAGTCTATATGTTTGATTTGATGACCAGGCCCAATTAACTGGCCCAATAGCTTTTTTTTCGGCCCATTTACTTAATCCTTCATCTAATTAAATTTAACCTAATCTAATCCTAAACCTAATCAAGTGTGATCTACTCTTACGGTTGCCGCTGCTCTCCTTCTCCATCTCCACTGCAGACCTCATCACGCCTCCAGAAGGAACCGATAACCGCAGCTTGCACGTCCCTGCACATAGTCACCACCAATGGATCGGGCTCGTCTCCACCGGGGACCAGGAGAACACGCAGCCTCTGCAACCAACCGTCTTCAACCGCGACCCCGACCTGCTGCTGCTTGCCTTCTCTCGTACCTCCCTCTCCCCGCATTCTGTCCTCGCCAAAACACCGTCCCGACCGCCGTCCTCTGCAACCTGTTGTGGAACCGGCGAAACCAGAAGCAACAGCCTTCACCCAGCCGCATACGGTGCCTCTCAAGTCTCACGGACGTCAACACCGCCCCGCCGAGTTCAGCCATCCACCGCCGCCAGAAGAGAAACGCGCCACTGTGATTGCAAGCCGGAGGGGGTGACGACGATCATCGGACCACGAGGGCCGGCACTGTCATCCACCGTCTGCAACCGGAATCACTTCGATCTACTGGACACGTCACCGGGCTTTTGTTGTCTGCACTGCATTCGGACCTGCTGCGATTCCGATTCACTACACTCCGGGTAAGCAGTCCTAACTACGGTCCACCCTCCTCTCTTCATCGAAGATCAGTAACCCTTCCTGTTAACTTAATGCAGCCTTATTTCTTGTTGGATTCTTTGCTAGGAGATTGACGGCAACCCGAACCTTACAGCCAGTCGGTTGAGTCACGCCGGTGAGTCCTCAGCCTCGACATCTCGATATGTTGTGTTCCGCTATTCTACAAACTTCGGATTTCATATAAACATAAGAAGTGCCAATAGCTGTAGATATGGATGTTAATTAGATCCAAATGTAGAATAGGGTGAGAATTGTATATATATAAATACATTTGCAGCAGCGCATGTAGTTGTCGATATAAAATTTCACATGGGAATAAGAGTGCTGAACATATAAGTATATACATACGTATAGCAGTATAAAAGTGTATAAGTATACACATGTACGGATATAATATATAAGTATGGTATATATAAATATATATATATATATGTAAGTATATATGTGTATAAGTATAAGTGTGAGATATATATAAGTGCATATATATATTGACAGGTAGAGTGTATATATATACATAAGTATATATATAGATGAGTAAGAGTAACCAATAATATAGGTACACACATATAAGTATTAAAGTGGAATAACCGGAGAAAGGACAATGTAGTTCTCTTTGACGAGTGTTTGAATTTGATCTTATAACCTCTAAGTAAGCTAACCATGAGAACCAAATTTTGGAAACAAGTTCTAATAAAATGAATGTTATATTTTAATGATAGACTTGGAGAATTTTCGTCACTAAGGGTAAAATGGTCTTTTACCGTAAGAAAGCTTTTTCCGTAATTCCTTCGCATGAGGTTGGACATCTGGATGCGATTTTGATCCACATGCCTTATTTGACAGGCATTTGAGTTACCATGGGTTCGGACCGAGTTGAGATTTGAGAAAACGATTTTTGATCAAGGTAAGTCCTTGCGACTTACTTAGCTGGTTTCTGGATATTAGTTGGGTGATGATGGTTGTGTGTGTATAATGTGTGTTATAATAAAGGAAAACTTGCTAGGACGACCGTGGTTATTACGTTTTAAGGCCCAAGTGTATGTATAACGGGCCGTGACATCACTGCCCAGCTCTGCCAGGAGACTGGGAGGTTCTCTATACCCAGACCATACAGGTACACGGTGAGATGCATCGGATCCACTCCTGATGGGTACACGGGGGCGGAGGCGAGGTTTGGGAATCCCTCGTGTCACAAAAATAAGTATCATTAGAGTGAATGACTTAAAAGAAGATAATAAATGGATTGTTTGAAAGCATGATGAGTGTTTATTATTTTATGTGTGTGTGTGCTATTATTATTCTTCTAATGTTTAGATAACTAGCTAATGGTTGTTTTATTGTGGTTTTAGTTTTACAGCAGATTAGAACAGCAGCTGAGTGATCCGGAAGTAGTGGTCAGCCGAGTCTCCGTACTCTTTAGAGTGGGGGTTTTGGGTCGTTGCTTTATTGTCTTTCCCTTTTGTTAAGACAGTTAGTCTTTTCCGTTGTTTAAGTACGTTAGGCTGTTAGACTTTGTAGCATTCATCCTTTTACAAATACATTTTTATGAATTTCGGTTTTTCTTATTTGTGTCTTGTTGCAAAATCCTAGTAATATTGTTGTCCAACTGAGGTCGGGACCCATTGTGAGGTCCTAACCAGTAATGTCTCGAGTTTTGAGAATTCGGGGTGTTACATCTTTACACAAGTAATATTTTATAACCTAAATTAACATAATTTAAATATATTACACAAATGTATTTACACAAATAAATACTTATACGGATTTCTTAACTACACAAAACGATTTAAAATACACTAGTATTCAAGAATCGTTTACATTATTTTTGCATAATCTAGCCACACAAACATAATCACAACAACACAAAGCACGCAAATACTAATACTTATACAAAATTAGTTTTAAGTACCAAAAGATATGAAAATTTTCTTATTAATTCACCACCAATATATTGTGTAATTGTCATAATAAACACAACTAATATCTTCTTCATTGATTTTGAATAAGTAAAAAATATGTTCTCCACTATTTCACAATATATTCCGGATATTTTCTTACCTAAATTAGTATAACTTTAATACATTACACAAATGTTTCTATACAACTGAATATTTACACAATGTATTAAGTTATATATTCTACACAAACTTTATTTTACCTACACAAAACACTTCTAAAATAAACCTATTAATATACTTACACGAAATTAAACTTAACTACACAAGACATATGTAAATATCAGACAATTGACAATACAATTACTAAATCTACATTTATTTTAAAAACTACACAAATTAGGATAGTATATTAATACAATTATTGAATATTTATAAGGATATTATATTAATATTTGATTGGTTTTATTGTTTACACGAAAGATCTTAAAATATATACACAAACGACAATTATATATTTACATATGGTTTAAAAGCCTAGAGTCTACCTACCTAAAACATGTAAAAGAACACATTTCCTCTAATTTTATCTAGTCTAAATTATGTGAACAATATTAAAAAAAACGCTGAACTTTTAGTCTAAAAATTTTAAACTAAAATTATAACAACAAATATTCGAGAACAAAAAAAACATATATTTCTACCTACACTAAAATTTGTATATTATACAACTTTTATACTTCTAACGTTACATTTATAATTTATTTTGTTAAATAAATACTTACCATGTTTTTTATTATACATGATTTCTTGATCAAGATAGTTAATATACTTTATATTCTTAAATTATATACTTGGTATTGCTAATAAACAATACTTAAAAAATTATATGTACATGATATTTGTGAGGAAAAATAAAAATTGACACAATATATTGTGGGTGCACAGATTTTTAAATGAGCCAAAGATGGAAGAGAAATGCCAATTTAATTTGCACATTAGATTCAATGTATGGAGTCAAACTTATTGAATAAGTAGTATGTTGATTAAATAAATTTATTTTTCTGATAAACTTGATAGATATTTTGAAAAATATGAGTTTATTGAGATGATTTAAATATAAAATTACTAAAAAAATAAAATTATAACTTTATAGTATTATATTTATAATACATTATTCGATAATTTACGATAGTCTTCATCCAAGCAACTTATGAAATAAGAAAATGAGAAAATTGTCCAAACAGTAGCTCATCTTTTAGGCTGACTAAACTTTAGTACCACATCGTTTAAACTATCAGAACGGTACATCAACTATTGAGACTGACCAAATATTAGTATCCAGATTACTTTTTACACCTTAGGTTAACACAACAACTTTACTCCTAGAACTTTCCCTTTTGTTTCTTGTTGAATAAGTATGTATTGTAGGCCTCATTGCAACTGTCTTAACCCTTTTACTTAACGTGTGAACAGTAATTTAGATACCAATCTTTGGTCAGACTTAATAGGTGAGGTATTGTTATGATAATTTAAAGTTTAGTCAGTCTAAAAGATGGGATAATGTTTAAACAAATTTCTCTAAGAAAATTGAAGTTTTTATTAACTACTATAGACATGAAACAAGCTCTTAAACAAACCCTAAACAAATTCCTAGCTTTGAAGCTTAATAACTTAGTTAAGTATGTTTGGGGAGAAAAAAAAAAGAAGAGATATTTTTAAAACTTAAGTTACATGCAAACATTTGATCAACAATGATGTCATAATAATAACGTGGAATCAAATAAATATCAAAGGTAATGCTATCCATGTAGGTTAGGTTTAGTATTAAAAAAACACATTGAATATTCTAGACAAATACAAAATCGCCACATAGACTTGGTTTCAAAGCCAATCATCCAATTAGAAAGCTATAAAATCAGCCTCGAACCAACCACAATCTTCAAACAACAACAACAAAATTTAATAGGCCATTGAAAGAGATCAAAAGGAGAATATTCATAAAAAAAAAACCCATAGATATAAGCATATAGACATGGATTTAGAAGATGGTTGTGATTTGAAGCTTCTAGGGTTTTGGGGAAGCCCTTTTAGTAGAAGAGTTCAAATTGCTATGAATATGAAGGGATTGGAGTATAACTACATTGAGCAAGATCTCTATTTCAAGAGTGATGAGCTTCTCAAGCACAATCCTGTTCATAAGAAGGTTCCTGTGCTTATCCATGGTGAAAACTCCATTCTTGAGTCTCAAGTCATCATTGAGTACATTGATGAGACATGGAAATCCGGTCAACCTATCTTGCCTCGAGCACCTCGAGAAAGAGCCAAGGCGCGTTTTTGGGCTAAGTTTATTGATGATGAGGTATATTACTTCACAGATTCTAATCAATCTCATATCGATTATAAAGTGATAAAATGAAAAGTCTTTTATCGATCAGTTGGTTACTCCTATTGTTATTCCTTTTGCAGTGTATACCATCACTAACAAAGGCATTTTGGGGGCCGGAGGAAGAGCGAGAGAAGGAGACGCAAGAAGCACGAGAGAATCTCAAGGAGCTCGAGAAGCTTCTAGAAGGAAAGAGATTCTTTGGAGGGGAGAGGTTTGGGTTCTTAGACATAGTTGCTAACTTCATAGGCTATTGGCTTAGTGCAATTGAAGAAGCATCAAAGAAGACTATTTTGAGTAAAGAAGAATTCCCATTGTTATCAAGATGGCAAGAAGAGTTTCTCAATTGCGAGTTTGCGAAGATGAATCTTCCTCCTCGACAAAGGATTGTCGCGTTCTATAGCATTCGAATGGAAGCTGCCAAGTCTTTGAACAAAGCATATGGCCGGTAATTGATTCATAGATCAACTCTTACAGGATACTCAATCTAGAAATGGAGATTTGAGGTTGAGATTATTGAGTTGGAAAGAATGATTTTGATTGTATAGAAGAATGTTAGTTTGTTGGAGATGGCAAAGTCTTCTAAGGCATGATATCATTTTTACTTGTATTTGTTCCTGCAAATTTGTATTGACATTGCTAATAATAATGGAGCTTGATTGATTCATCGTTGAGTACGGACGATGAAGTTTACATGCAACTATACGATGCTTCATATTGCTTCTATTGTTTGAGAAATGTTAATTAAGATGGATCGTATTCGGCGGACAATTTAAGAAATCCTTAAAACGTCTTAAACAACAATGAATGGTGGTTTTAATGAAACGTGATTTCCGTCAGTACGCCTATAAGACATTTGTTAGAGTGTGGTTTCACAAAATATGTACGGACTCTACAAGTATTATCAATCAAATAATTTATAATATGGTTTATATATATGGAGCATTTTACTAAGTGAACTTTTCACTATTTAACCTTCTAGTAATCCGATTATCAACTAGATCCTTACGGGAAAAAAGGGTATTTTATTTTAACAAAAATAAAAGGATTTTACTTGACCAATTTTCTCCATAAACCTACATTTTTTATTAATTAAAAATATCTATATGCAAATTTAGATGGGACAAACATCAAATATTATATTAAAATTAACATAAAATGTGGATATTAAAGTAATTAGAAGCATAAACAAAGCTTAATTCAACAATATTCCAAGTCTAATATAATAAACCAAAGTCAATCTATATAAAAAAAATGTATATTCCCGTATTGCAGCTGTGATGAGATCTCAAGAAAAGCAAAGTATTCCATGCCGGTACAAGTTTAGCATTAGGCACGAACTAATATTTAATTATAAGTACTCAAAAAATATTTAATATTAAAATGTACAATTAGTCAAATGAACAATCATCTCTTAACCAATGCGAGCTTGCCACTTTGATACGAGTCCACCACTAATGATGCATTGAATTATAACTACACTATCGATTAGTCAATGAATAAATTGGTTTTATCCGAATTTGTTCTTACAATATTTCTTATTGTTATGCTAATATACATATCATAAAGTCAACTAAATATTATTTCAATGCATACAAATTGTCTCACATTATCGATTAAGTATATATATAAAAAAGCGGTACCTGCAAACTCGGCCCGATCGAAGCATATGCGTTAAGATTGGGCCTCCTAAGGGCAAGAGAGTTAGGAATAAACATCATTATAGACTTATAGTCGAATGGGACAACCTAACAATCATTAAGGGCCTGTTTACTATGGGTTTGAGTTTATTCGGGTTTATAAACTAACGAGTTTATAAACCCAAATAAAAATAACCTCATCTTGAGAAGCTTATTTTTTACGGGTTTAAAAACCCAAATAAACTATCATTTAGTTTATAAACCCGCAAGGTAAACGGTTACACAAAATCAGCAAAGGTTTATAAACTATCATTTAGTTTATAAACCCGCAAGGTAAACGGTGACACAAAAATCAGCAAAGGTTTATAAACTATCATTTAGTTTATAAACCCGCAAGGTAAACACGCCCTAACTCGATTAAAAAAATTTGAAAGCCCCATGGAAAATGGATATTCTCACTAGTGATATTTCTCTTATCCTCGCTGAATTCATGCAGGTTCAAATTGATCATATTTTTAGGGAAATCAATGGCGTTGTGGATAAACTTGCAGGAATTGACCATGATAGCTCTGCAGCCGGTTCAACGGTTCCGACAATGGTTGAAGTCATCGTTCATGCCATAGGATGGGTAAATAATAGATGGTGAACATTCATAATTTCTTACCCGTTTAATAATAATAAAAAAGGCCCGGTCGGCCGGACAATAACCATAATAGGCCCAGCAGCAGGATTCGATGCCGGTCCGAATAAACGGACTTAATATTTTGTAAAGTTCGATCCGAATCCGGATATTTTCATCTGTAGGATTATTTGTACTATATTTTTGTCGATAGTCCATACTAAAAAAAAATATACAACAACGACAAAATCATCAATAATTGTTTTTATCGTCATCTTGTCATTCCGTCCCATAGATTGACATTGTTGCTGGGCCTTTTGATCAATCGTGGGGCATCAATCAGCCCATACTTATCGACTCATATGAATTTGTGTGGGGCCATATATTATTCATGATAGTCTTCATGGCCCGGGCAATTGGATAGTGGACCCGGACTGGGCATTTTGGTCCGGTGGGCCTAGAGTATTGCCCGAATCTGGACCGACGGACTTTGTATTCCCGGATTTTTGACCCAATCGGGTCTCCTCCTCTATTCATACCGTCCTTTTTTCCGGATGGGTTGCTCGGAGATGATCGGACCTAGTTTGTAGTATCTTACTTATTATGTACATGTACTAGTGATAGCGCCGCCACAATATGGGTTGGTGAATCAATGCAGCACCTTTCCGTCACGAGAGATCAACCAACACATTTAGGTCGTCATTAGTTTCGCTATACTTTGGGCTTATAACGAGAGTATCTTTGGACCCGATATTGAAAAGGTCAAATCTCATTCCTCGTCATAAAATTATTGATTATAGAAATACAAAGTAAACATGTACGAGTGTTACCGGAGATCCTGACTGAGATTGATATACCTAACATCCGATGGTCACCCGTTTGTGTCATGGGATGAGTTTTCCGTAACTCGAAACCATGCAACTTTAACTTATTTTGACCCGTTGTCATTCTAAAATTAGTTTAATCCCCTTAACGGAAGAGATTAAGATCGATGACAGAAAGTAAGAAGGATTTTGTGTGGAAAATAAAACTATTCGACAAGGCTTTAGCCCTAGACAACAAAATATGTGTTACGTTTGACTAGAGTGAAGCTCGAGTTTGATTTCGAGTTCGACTCTAATGTTTTATTCTACCACATGTAAGATTGTAACACAAAACACACAGACTTTGAGCACATGAACACGCAGACATTGATGCTTTGAACTCTGTTTACACCATCTTCATTCGTTAGGATGAAGGAGCAGTGGCCATAGCTTGAAGACGAGTCTTGAAGAGACCAACCAACCTCTCCTTCGATGGCAGATTCTCCCTAAAAACATCGCAGCTCAAAATCTCCTCCGACCACCTACAAATCAACGGAAATTTCTCCGGCGTCATAAACTCCCTCCCCGCCGCCTCCTGCAACGCCGGTGTCCACAGTGCAATCCCGATTGCCGCTATGTCAACAATCCCAAATTCATCCCCTCCGAAAAACTTCTTCCCCTCCAACTCCTTCTCTAGTGTTTTCAGCGACTCGAACGCTTCCTTCTCCGCTTTCTCCCTATCTTCTCCCAGGAACGCCATGATCGCTTTCCTTCCTGGAACTGTAATCTAAATTTCCACAAACAGATCAATTTTAGTCAATTCATATGAACTAGGTTTCAACTTTCAACTGTAACGAAATTTGAAATTGAGTTCACCTTTTCGTCAATGAATCTGCACCAGAACCGTGCAACTGCACGATTGTAGGGATCTAGAGGTAAGATCGGGTTAGATTTCCAGGTCTCATCGATGTATTCGAGGATAATTTGAGATTCAGCGATCGAGTTTCCGTTGTGTAGAAGAACAGGGATTTTCTGGTGGATAGGGTTACATTGAAGGAGTAATGTACTCTTGTTCTTGAGATCTTGCTCTATAAATTCATATTGAACACCTTTGAGCTTCAAAGCTATCTCAATTCTCCGACTGTATGGACTCGTCCATGTTCCTAGCAACTTCAATTCTTCATCAGCCATGTAAGTTCTCTTCTCTTTTGATCTGCTATTTGATCCAATTTATATTTTATAGAGCAATCAAACCTTGTTTACCAAGTTCTGATCAAAATTGACTTTAGGTCAAACAACATGGTCTCACTCTTGAGATCATCTTCCCAATCTGACATCTGCAATGATGTCAACACTTTTGTTGTTGTTCGATGTGGGATCTGTTTAGCAAGATAGTGTTTTGAAACTGTTTAGATAGGGTTGTCCCCACATCTGTGACTAGCACATAACACATAATAAGATACAAGAAAATCAACAGAAACTTGAGTAAACATTGTTCATGTTTGTCAATGCCAACGAAGTAGTTCAACCATCCACATCTGCTCTATTCCAAAAGATATTGAAGACCTCGTCCTTAGCCGATCGGTTTCTAAAAACCGATCTGCTTAATTCACTTATCTTTGTATAAAAAAAAAAGACAATGCCAACAAAGTAGGTATAAGGTTATGTTTGGTACTTGTGTCTTGTGAGAATACTATGCTAAAGGAAAGACCCGAGGCATCTCGGTTCCGATCAACCTGGAAAAGAGAACGAACACGTGTCGAAAGTGTCAACCGAAGAAGGTGCACATATGTTAAATCAATTGTAGAGTACATAGATAAGTTCTCAGGAGGTTTTCAATCAATTCTAGGATTGCAGATTCCCAGACAAACACCAGTTACCATTTACCAATTTGTGGTTACTATTACACAGTCCACACCTACTGGAATGAAGCCAGAAAGAAAGAATCACACAGAAAAGAAGGACAAATTAATAATTCAAAGAAAGAAAGAAAAAATCAGGAATAAAGGGTGGTTCTCATTCATTGATAGCCACTTAGTAGGTAACCCTTTTTCTTTTGATGATATCAAAGGATAGATATCTGAAAGCATTGACAGCAGTACAAGAAGCTAAAGTATAGCAAACATACACATTCTTGGACTGATGGCAACTCGACGAGTTCCGGGTAGAGAATACCTTCCCGTCCCAAATCCCGTTCACCACCCGTCCGTTTCCGTGCAACATAGGTCACTAGCATGATAAGATTCCTAGTCTTTCTCAATCACAAAAATATAATGACTTTTGCATCTAAAATTCCTTAATCACAATTCACACCAAATAGATGAGATATGGAAGATGCTTGAGTGCTTGATCTGTGAGAAATTGATGAGAATAAAGAACAAATAGCACAGCAGTAGAACTCATTGATCATATTATTATAAAGAAACTTTGCATTACATGTAATATTTCATATAATCTATAGCTTTCTGTCTAGGAAGCTAAGTTAGATACGCGGCTACTCGCTAATACCGCTCTAAAGCTATACGATAGAGGACAGACGCAAGATCACGGGCTGAAGTCCGAAAATCAAACAGATCATCATCCTCTTGCTGACATAAGAACTTCGATGTCGACTATCTTCCATATATATTTATATATATAAATACTAAGTTGGCTTCTATACTCCCTTTATGTATGTAGATACCCTGCACCAATACAAATGATTCTAAGCCTTACAATACAGAAAAAAAATACAAAATAAACCTTTATTTGTCAATTCTCACCATTTTATATAGCAAAGCTTCCATAGATGACCTAACTCAGTAGTAGAGTGAACCTGTTGAAACAATGAAGATGATTATTCGAGTTGCAAAACTTAGGACGTGTTTGATAACGCATTTATAGGTAGGACAAAATTAGAGGGTTTACAAAAGCCTATAAAAAAGAGTCTATCTAACCCAATTATTTCCGAATATTGTGGGTCCAAACACGGAATAGAGTGATCTACTGCTAAACTCATAATCAAATTGTTCTCAAACTTCATTATAGCTGGAAACATGTAGGACCCAAATCACAATCACAACAAAAACTCATACTAAAACAAGCAAATGCCAATCAAACAATGGAAATAGTAGAACATAACTCAATCATCAACACTTAAGTTACAGAAATTAAGAGTTATAGATTGTAATAATCATATTACCTTGCCACCAATTTCCTCTTGAAGCACTATGAGGATCAACTTCTTCGACGTCTTCTTTCTTGTACTAATCATAGAAATTATTATCAGTATTATCTGATTATGAAACTAAACATAAACTAAAAAACATCTTAATATCATACTATATTACATTCATAGTGGTAGAACTCTGGCTGCTTCTTGTATCTGAATAGACGTCTTGTCCACCATAGAATATTGAAGAACTCAAATGACATGGGTGTTGTTGGTTTTGTCCTACGTCTTCTTTAAAGATTGAATCTAAGCTCTTTGCCGCAAATTCCCTTCCATGATAAGAATTCTCTAAACAAATTTCCAAACCCACAAAAAAAAAAATTCAGACTAAAAAAACATAATTAAAATCCTAAAAACAATGTGATGTGAAGGGAGAACCTGATCTGCTATTCCAAATATCAGTTTGAGTGACTTGCTTCTGGCCACCTTCATCACTAAGCACCTGAAAACACAAATCAAGTTATTAGGGTTTAATTCAATTGAAAGGGGCATGCATCAAATCAAATCAAATCAAATCCCATAAATTATGAATGCAACCCAGAAAATAACAAATACCCAGAAACTAAAATCAAAATGCGAACGAACCCAGAAGCGGAAATCGATTCAAATCGAAATTGAAAAAGGATAAATTATTGAATTGATGAAGAGATTACGTTGGAGGAAGGAGGGAAGAAGGAGCCGTAAACCCCAATTGAAGAAGAGGATTCATTGTGACCGAAGAGTTCGTTGGCTAAGGAGGAAGACGATGATGAAGATGATGAAGAACTCATTTGTTTACCGTCAGTCTCCATGATCACAATTGAAGTATAACAGAAAAGAGATGAGATTAAGGAAAGAAAGAGAAGAAGATTTGTAGGGAGAAGTGGAAGATTGGAACTGGCTTGCCCTCCATTTTATAAGCCCAAAAATCGCACCTCGTCCACCGCCCATTTTCCAACTGAATTTTTTACAATTTTATTATTTGTAAAACATTTTTTTATATATTTTTCGCTAGTCCCTACCACATTTTTAGCGATTGCTTATATTACATGTGTCTAATGTATCGACGTGTCGTACTGACAAACTTCTAACAAACAAGCAAACTAAAATAATAAAGAAAAACATTAAATACAATAACAATAGCGAAAAACTTAGTTTTCGACTCAATCATAGGGTTGTGCATTCGGTCCGAACCGATAAATTGACAGTGTTTGTTGGTCTTGGACTGGATCAGGTCCGATCCATTTTCTGCCGATCTCAATCATGAATCCCCAGTTATTGATCTAATCTTTTTTTATTTCAATCCAAAATTGGGTTGAAAGTAAAAAAAAGTTACCAATTCAATTTTGAAGTTGCTTACCATTCGGTTGAAATAGTTTATTTTATTTTTTTGATACAAAGCTAAGAGTAAAAGGAGGGTCAGCCTCTCGAGACTGACTGCCTAGAACATGCTTTTGAATGAGATCTTCAATTTCTTTTGGTATCGAATCAACGCAAACGTCTGGGTTGTGTCCAATAAGTGTCAATCTGTCGGCAATAGTGTTGATTTCCCTATATTTATGATGGACATTGCTTTGTGTGAAGCCAACAAGCATGAAATAAATGTTTAAGATGATCATATTTGCTTCCAAATGAGGTTTCTAGACATGTTTGAGCGAGTTAAGGAGCATCAAGTTGTCTACCTCAATCTCAATGGTTGAAAATCCAAGACTTGCGGTTTTTTGAAGGCTCTCCCGTTAGACAAACAATTATGCTTCGTTAACATTATTGGCTTTGCATCTTCCTTTTCCAAATGCAAGAGTCCTTGCTAGGTTGTTTATGATGATGAATCCAAAAGCAAGTTGATCAGACGAATTTGTTGAGGTGTCAAAGTTAATTTTGACGGAGTTTCTTAGCGGTCTCTACCATTTTATGTTTTGAGTTTTCCTCGTCTGGTTCGGTGGTTTTGTATTGTTACGAAGCAAATATGAATTGACTTTTTCCCATTTGTTTATTTGATTGCATACTAGATGTCGCATATCACGAGGTGCCTTCTATTTGCCAAAAACTATTTGCTTCCTAGTAAGCCAAATTTGCCACAAAGTTGTCTTAATTTTATTGGTGAAGTATTTATTTTAATTTTCATGATAACGTCAATTATTTTTCGATCACTTAAATCGCTATTCTGAATGCACGTTAATATTTTATCATTGTCAATAAATTGAGAGTATACAAACATTTAAAGAATAAATGTTTTGCACTTTCTGAATGGTGGTTACAGAATTCACATTGAATTAAAACTGATATTTTTTGTTTGTCTAGGCTTATAGTTTCCATAAAAAAAGGTCTTGGGTTAATTTCTCAAATTCATGTTTTATTACCGATCTTGCGTTTTTTGATCATTTTTATATCAAATTTAGTAGAGCTTGAAATAGCTCAGTATGGGAATGATTCAAACATTAATTTTTATTGAAAAATAAATTTTGTTAAGAAAATTTCAAATTAATTTTTATTCTCATTTTGACTCCTACTAAACACGAATCTGGTGATATGTTCTCATTCTTAATTCCAAATGAATACCGAATAAACTTTATAGACTTGGAAAAGTTTGTAAATCGTAGGCATACCAACATCAAATAATTGTAGTTTGATTTGATTGTTGAACATTCACAAATTAGGTATATATATAACATATTACTTATGATATTTCGATTATACTAAGCAAAACAAGTGGCTTGTAAATTTGGTACGATCAATCACTTGTAGCCGGTTAGTGTACGAGTTTCTCAACATAAAAATAAAAACGTGTAAATGAATTATTCGAACATGTCAAAGTCCGCGAAGTTCCATCATAAAATCAATTGTCCTGAGTATCTCACCGACCTTATATACTAGACTCGAAGTGTCCCCATCTTTCAATGTGGGACCTTATTATCTCCAACACGCCCCGCTGATACCATGTCAAAGTCCGATACATACGGACCGGTAGAGGCGTGCATACGAGCGCACATACGCATTAGGCCAAAACTCAACACATAAACCCGGCGAGGTTCTATCATAAAACCAATTGACAATAAGAGGAGTAGTTCACCGACCTTATATACTAGGTTTGAAGTGTCCCCGTCGAAAGATGTGGACCTTATTATCTCCAACAAAACACAAGCTATAAAATTGTATATAAATTATATGTTGGGTTTTGAAGAATGATATATAAATCATTAAACTTGATATTATAAAGAAGAAATTATAGTAATTTATATGTTATCAAATAAGTTAAAGAGGGGTATTATTTGCACGGTTCAAGATTTCGTTAACACACCACTCATAAGCAATGCGTGACCATCACGGTCATGCACTGCGTAACCGTAAAAAAAAAATTGACATCACGGTTATGAAAACCGTGATGGTGTCAGATTTTTTAAAAAATTTTTCGGGTTAGAACTCATGTAGAAAAATTATCACGGATCCGGAACCCGTAATTATAACGGTTACGAGTTCAGTAACCGTAAACTTTTGATCACGATTACGAAATTGTATATGTAGTGATCTTGAACCGTGCGAATACGAGTCACGGAAGTTAAAAGAAAGTCTTCCGCGAGAAACGCATCTGAGTTCCTCTTTTTATCCTCTCAATCTTTACAGTTTTCAGTTAAAGATGAGTCATGATCCGTTTCGATGATATTTGGATAGGGTCAACATAGTATACCTGTCGACATATCCCAACTGATTTCTACCACGTGTCACTCTCAGATCTATCAGGGACCACTTTCTCCAACCACTTGTTGCCACGTTACATTTTAGTTTTTCCTTTTTACCCTGCAGAACTCATAACTGTGTCATAACTAGCCCACTATACTTTCTTCCTTTTACTCATCAAAGCGTATTTGTAAAACGTTAAAATAAAAATATTATTTTTCCATGTTGTGTTAAATCAAAGTTAAAGATTCGAATTCATTTCACATCAATTATATAATCAGAAAATTAAATTAATATTACATTGCTTTATTATGATGTGAGAAATACATTTCAAAACTTGTCAAAGTTCGATATAGCCAAATGGATTGACAGAGCGGGGCCGTGTGAATACGAGCGCACATGCGCATTAGACCCAAGTCTAACACTTAAATCCGACGAGGTTCCATCCTAAAACCAATTGACAATATGAGGAGTAGCTCACCGACCTTATAAACTAGGCTCGGAGTGTCCCATCTTTTGACGTGGGAACTTATTATCTACAACACGCCCCCGAAGTGCAACTAGAGGACATAGACCGAGCTGCACTTGTCTACACGTTAGGATCGAGGCTAACCGCTCTGATACCATGTTAAAGTCCGATATAGCTATACGGACCGGTAGAGCGGGGACCGTGTGCATACGAACACATAAACCCGGCGAGGATCCATCATAAAACCAATTAACAATAGGAGGAGTAACTCACCGACCTTATAAACTAGGCTCGGAGTGTCCCGTCTTTTGATGTGGGAAATTATTATATCCAACAACACTAGAAAAATCCGAAGTCATGTCATTCAACTAATTACTATGATATCATAATAACTGAAAAATAATTACGTCATATCACTCACTGATATTAAGATATCCTATAGTATTCTTTTGAGTCATAGAGATTTGCACAAATAACATACCAGACATAATTATCTGAAAATATGACGGAAAATATAAAAATTAAAACCTCAAGACATAATGAAGTAGGCCTATGAGATTCAAACCAAATAGGCGGATAGGACTTGTTTTTACAGACCGGTCAACATTAGGATTGGATTCGGCGTACGGTCTGGATGTAAGGGGATTTCCGGTCCTTTTTTATGCCCATAAAAAACCGATAATCCAGAAGGAGATAAATTCCTCGCCGATATCCATTCTTCCAAAAAGTTGCGGTCCTCCGAAACGAATTGGACTTAAACATCCGGTTCTAATCCGGTTCTCAATCTAAATTTCCAAAAGTTCCGGTCCTTCTTATCTCTAACTTCTATATTTGTTCAAAGGCGTTTTATAGGTTGAATGGAAATTGGACTCTCCTTTTCCATTTGATCATACTATCATGATATGCCTTATGCTTTCCAATCAAATTGGACGGTTATTCTTGATTTGATAAATCTAGATAAGATTACCTATTATTGGTATTTTATATTAATAATTACTCGTGAGAGGGGTATAGTTTGAATTGATGATATATTTGTGTTATTTTGGATAATATAGATAAGGGAGAAGATATGGTTGAAGAGTTACAACTATCTTTTAGAGCTTATCTACAATTGTTGTCTTTATCATATAGTGAGCCTAAACAAGAAGTATGGTATGAAAGTCTTTCCTTCCCTAACTATATTTGTCAATGTTGTATTCATTTGACACGTTCAAAAGTATGTACAACATTTGTTAACGGCCCAAATTCCGATCCTTTTTACTCGCGGGCTATAAATAAAATGAGTTGCTAACCCGTTTGTCCAAGTATTAAGCATATTTGTTTTTCTAGTTGTACTTGTGAATTTTTTGTTTAACATGGGTTCCACTTTTATCCCGATAGTCGAGATTTAGGGGTTGTGCATGGGGTTACATCATGGATGGGAGATAGGTTTTCTTAGAGTGCTTGTCAAGTCCGATTTAGAGCTTGTGGTGAAGTTGGTAGGCAAAAATTATCCGAACACACATCCGTTATTTAGCCTGGTGTTAATTGTCAACACTTCCTGAGTAGGGACTAGTCATGCCAGCTACATCATAACTTTAGAGAAGCAAACGTTGACGTAGATCTTCTTGTTTCTCTTGCCTCTAACATTCCTGTTGGTTATTATGTTTTGCAGTCTCCTCTTACTAGCTTAGTTTCTTATTTGAAAAACAATGCCCGGAGAGTATTGTCCCGAAGGCTTGTCATTTGTTAGCTTCATTTTGCGTAATTCTGTTGATTGTAGGATGGAACTCACAAAACTTATGTATTGGACTTTGATCCCATGTTCATGAGCACTCATATCTCATATGCATATGACTAACTCCGCGGACTTTAGCACAAGTATAATTCATATACCTTGTACAAGATAATCCAATATAACAAACTTAATATTTTTCAAAATTAAAAGGATTTATTGTGACTTAACATAAATATAACTTGTAAGATATAATTGAAGCAGATTTATTTTAATATTTTAAAAAGAAAGTGAGATTTCAATGAAAAGTAATTTCTAAGTTAAACAGATGTTATAATCAAAACTAATTTAAGTAAAAGTTGCATAATTTAAATGTAATTATAATCACAATAAAACTAAAATATAATTTAAAATTAATTGTTTTCGATTTAGAAAAGGAGTAACTCCATCAAAATAGCGAAGATAATAATTAGATAAAATAATAAGTATATGTTGCGATACGATAGCCCATTCTCTAGCACCATTATAGCACAAAACCCTATGAAAAAAGAAAAGATGTATAGGTGAATTGTGATGACCTAAAAACATGTATCATGTATGGTCTTTTATAAAGGTTACCCACTTTTTTATGAGTTGTTCATGATAAGTTCTCCATTATCAAAAAGGCTGCTCTATTTTTATGTACCTATCACCTCTTTTCCCCGTTTTTTTTATTCTAAATAATACCATATTTTTTTGAGTAAATTATCGAAAATCACCCGTTAAATAGGTCATATTGCAACTAACCACCCGCTCTATCACTATTTACCGGAAACCAACCGTAAAACGTACTCCGTTACCAAAACACTACCACGTGTCAGTTTTCCGTAAAAAATCCGTCTTGTGGGCCCCATTTTGTTATAAAATAACATTTTCTTTCTTTTTTCAGTTTTCCTTTCTTAAACTTGTAATTGTTTTACTTTTATTTCATTAATAAATTATTAGAGCTAAATTAAAGAGTAGAATTAATGATTAAAACCGCCCCCTTTTATGACTTAAACCCTAAATCGAAAAAAGAAAGAGAGAAGTGAAGAGAGAACTCGATCCCGATCAAGTGAAGAGAAGAACTCGAGCATCATCTTCATCAAAGAACTCGATCCTGCGGTTTTCAAATGACAAGCTCAAGCTCTACAAAGGAACAAGGTACTCCAAGATCGACATATTCTCAACCTAGGCTATGTCACCATGATTTGCCAAAGAGACATTCTACTGCTCGAACAAAGGAACATTATGGAAGAAGGTTTTTTGGTTGTCCTTTGTACAAATTGGAGGAAAGTGCAATCATTTTGTGTGGGATGATGAGAAATTTACTCCAAGATCGATATATGTTATCCAACAGTTGGTGAGGGAGAAGGAAGAGCTGAATGCTGCTAACATGGAATTGAGACAATCAAGAAGAGTTGAACAAGAGAAGATTGGGAAGATGCTTGAAGAGCTTGCTTCTAGAAACAAGTTGATATCTGAGTTGGAGATGGAGAATGAGCAATGCAGGTTGGAAAATGATAATTTTGTGAGAAAGTTGAAGAATGAACATAACAGTCGTTTGATGATGACAATTATTGGCTTGTTGTGTATGATATTGTGTTTGGTAGTTGTTGTGAAACTGTAAGGTTGTAAAATGTTTGATGATCTCTAAGTTGTTGTCATTAAGGTCGGTTGTCAAGCTTTTAGTAGCTTGGTTCATGTAATATGATTGTTTTTACAAATTAATGAATGAGCAGTTGTTTGATCCTTATTTATGAACAATTGTTTTATAGCAATTTAAGGTATGTTTATGAGCAATTGTGAAGGTTTTAGTAGCTTTGAAGTCTCTTATATTGTCAAGGTTTAACTGCAATTTTTTATGAGCAATTGTCAAGGTTGATAGATGCAATTGGATGATATTTTGGTTTGTTGTCAAGGTTTTTATGATCAATTATTTATGATCTTTTTTCTTCAATTGTTTTTTCTCTAATTGACATAACTAATAGACATATTCAAGGTTTATGCAATAACCATTTATACCTTGACAATCTGTCAAGGTTTATGCAATAACCATTTATGTACAGATTGCCAATTGTTGTCCCTCAGATTAATAGAGGCTACACTGTAATCTGTCAAGATTTGCTGTCAAATAATGATATTTTATGTACAGATTTTCATGGTTTATAGCTTGACAGTGTAATAAAATGACCATGAAATTCATGTACAGATTGTCAATTTCAAGGTTTATGCAATCAAATAACCATGAAACCTTGACACATTGACATTGTAATCAAATGACCATGAAATTCATACACCAACAGACGTCAATGTTGTCCCTCAGATTGATAAAGGCTACACTAATAGACTCACATTGACAGTGTAATCAAATGACCATAAAATCATGTACAGATTGTCATCAAATAACCATAAAAACCTTGACAGTACATAAGAAACCATTCATAAGACCCTGCAATAACATTGACAATAACCATGACAGTACAAAAGGCCAACACATTGACAATATTTTAACTAAGTTAGACAATACCAAAGGCTAAGACAGTCATAACAGTACAAAAGACTAACAGATTCATAACATGCAATAGGCTAACAGTACAAAAGACTAAGAAAACATATTTTATGGTCCTCCTAAATCTTGAGTTGATGCTTGTTTTAGACCTTGACTTGATGAACTCCCTCCAGGTGTAGTTGAGCATTGTGTTCCTACATCTTGTCCTCCTAATATGCTCCTAACAAAGCTCTGTTTAGGCTGCAAGAAAATAGATTCCAAATTAGGTTAATCAAACAAATTGAAGAGCAATTTAAAGCTTTAAAAGAAGGTTACCTTCTTTGTGTATTTCCTTTTATGAGAGCCAACCTCCACAGTGTTAGCATTCCTTGGCCTCCCACCATGATTCACAGGCTTTGGTGGTGGTGGTGCTTTAGATGGATTTTTACACATGTTTTTGTAGTGTCCTTCTCCTCCACAGTTTGAGCACTTCACCTTGCCAGATCAAACCCTACTTGGTGGATCTTCTCCCATTGACTTTCTCCTAATTTTCTTAGGACTCCCAGGTTGTACAATGTACTTTGGTGGACCTGGCTTTAGGTAACTAGTGCATTCCCAGTCTGATTCTCCAGGTTGAGGGTGAATTATACTGTCATATGCCCTCATGTAAGTCTCCCTTGTGTAGTAAGAGTGCACAAAATCATCCAACTTCCTTCTGTAGTTTGCAATACAGCACATGGCATGTGGGCATGGTATTCCAGTCAAGTCCCACTTATTACAACCACAAGTTTTCTGAGCCAAATCAACAATAAATGTCGTGTCCAGATGATCAACTTCAAACCTGTCTCCACCACCCCAAGTAGGTGTACAAGCCTTCACACCTTCTTCCATTGCAAACTCTATCTTTTTCAAAGCTTTTGGTGTATACTTCCCTTCATACTTGGTGACAAATCTTCTCATCAACTGCCTTCTAATTGACTCACACATTGACAGAATAGGCTTATCCCTTGCTTGAAGTATGAAAGAATTGAAGCTCTCACACACATTATTGAGTAACATATCTGACTTGGTGTATGATTTGAATCCATGCTTAGACCAAGTTGTAGGGTTTGCTTCCATAAGAAATGTCCAAGCATCAGCATCTAATTCTTTCACCTCATTCATTGCATAGTTTAAATCAACAACAGTTGTTGCTCTTGCAGCAGCCCATAGAGCATCCTTAAAACTCTTCCCAGGAAATCTTTGCTTGAAATTATTGTTTAGATGCCTAACACATACTCGATCTAGTGTCAGCTGTTGGAACAACATCATGAAGAGCCTCAATTAAACCCTGCAATTACATAGAAATAAAAGGAAGAAATGTGAGAACATTAAACTTAAATGAAAATATATAAGCAAGGCAATCACACTCACCTTTTGTCTATCTGAGATAAATGTAGAATTGCTTTCCCCAACATCTCTCATCAAAATCTCAATAAACCAACCCCATGTTTCCTTTCTTTTTGCTTCAACAATACCTATGATTGGCCTGCAACCCAACATAAACCCTCTCTTGCAAGCATCAAGGCACACATACAACCTTTGGAATAAGGGCTTTTTTGGATCATCTAGACAAACTTTCACAAACATAGAGCTTCCTTCATTGTACTTCTTGACTGTTGCAGCAGCATCTCGTCGCACGTTCGAATGTACAAGCGTGTTAAATTTTGAGATTAATCTCAACACATAAATTTATTGTGAGCCCATAATAACATTATATTCGAATTGACCCCAATAGAGATGGCTAATTGACTAAAGTCGGACCTTGTCACCCAAAAAGATGATCTTGCTTTTATACTGTATATGTATCTCTTTATTATGACGTGATAATATTTCATCCTCCTCGTGCCCTTTCGAGTGTGACAATTTAACATCGAATGACTCTGATACCATTTAAAATTTTAGCGAGTCCAATATCAGAGTAAAGTTTCGTTACACATTTGAACACATAAGCACATTATGTCTCAACTTAGCACATAAAGCAACTAACCAAGTTATCCACCGACAATAAAAAGTAAACAATAAAAAATATTTTACCAACTTATACACTAAACCCGTTATCCTTTTACTTTTACCTGGGTGAAAATATTTAATCCTTCAAAACAAGAGGATGATGTAAAACGAAGACAGAGATATGGGAAAATGTACACATACACATCTGCACCAAACTTGATGTGTCTTCACACTAGTGTTTCAAAAATTTTGTTTTATGATTTTACAATTTTTTTTAGAATAAAAAATTTAAAGTATACATTAATCCACGTGGCAATCAGCAGAAGATGACAAGGATGACTGATGAATGAGATCAACCTTGGGAGTTGGGCCAAAGTGCAAAAGCCTAACGTGTCGGGCTCACATGCCTCATCTCCCACTATGTTGGGCCCCAATGGGAACATCATTGGGCTTATTTATGTACAACGGGTCCATTGGGCCTCCTCAAAACCCTATTTATTGTCTTTTTCATTATAGTATCTTTGCATATTTATATTACCTTCAAAATCACATTGAAATAAAAAAAAACCCAACTTTTTTCAACTCGAATTTAGTGTTCTCATATGTAAAAAAATACCTTACATTGAACTACCTCTAAAAATAGATCGGTTGAAGATTTTGAACCGCAACACACCCTTTTTTTTGTCGATTTTCAATTTCGTGTTACAAGAATGCTTTAGAATGAACTACCTTTAAAAGATAATTTTTTCTAACCGTTTTTCATTATATATATAGAGAGATTCTGACTCATATGTAAACAACTCTTACCATGTCAACATGTAAACACAGAATATATGTGACTATACCGTCGAATATATGATTCAGTTCCGGCGAATATTTCTTGCACTAATTACACGCTTTTTTCCCCCTTTAATATTGTTTAATCTCAGCCATCTAGTTAACGATCGGTTATAATTTGTTCTCATCTCACATATGAGCCGGCATATATATATATATATATATATATATATATATATATATATATATATATATATATATAATACATACTTACACCATAACCAACCAAATATAAAAACTAATAATGGGTATATATACGATTTATATCAATTACAATCATCATTAATCTCTCTGTCTACACATATACAAACTACGCAAGATCAAGGGCTCAAGGTAGATATGAAGTTATAAAGAGAATGAACACCAAAAAATACAAAAAATACAAAAAAAGAAAAGAAAAAAAAAAAATCAACTGAATTTCCAAGGCATACATTGCAGCTTAGAGCAAGAGCCACTCCACGAGCTCTTACACTCACCATCTTCAACTCCATCGCAGCACTTACAGACGATGCCAAGTGTCTCAAATAACTTAGAATAGTTTCCTGCTCCATAAATTAAAGAAAATAAATCAAAAATATTCAAAAAAATATACATATAAACCGATTTCTACATGAAAAGACAGCTTAATTACTAACCAAAGTGAGAAGGAGAAGAAAGAGGCCTTGCACTTGCAAAGCCATGGCCGCCATTAACAGAAGATGAAGCAATCATCCAAAAGAGAACAGATAGAAGAAAACCCTTCTGGATAAAACCCATTTCGAAATAAGTTAAGTTTGTTCAGAAAATGGATCGATATATATATAATGCAAGCTGCAGATACTTTTGCCTTTCTTCGTTGAATTTTGTTGCTTCAAATAATGAGAAAGCAGTGAGGTTCTAGAAGTCAGGTTTTTAAAGACGATGACCAAGAAGAAGAGCAAATTATTAAATGTTTTTGTTGAAAAAAGAAAAGAAAATGAGTGTTGCTAGAAGATTGGCTACGTAAAGTAGATACGTAATGGTTGGATTTTTCTTATACGTCTTTGTCGCTCTGGAATGCCGGCTGCATTTCGTCTCAATGTTAGCTGTCGATCGAAGCTTCCTATGAAAGAAAATAAGTCATATATATATATATATATATATATGAAATACAATACCTTGAAAAAACTAACTTAGTTTTAAAATATTCAAACTTTTAACAAAAAATAGATTTGCTTGATTAGGATAGTCCATTTTTTAATCATTAGATCGGTTATATTAACATGTGGATATGAGTATCTATATTTAACCAACAAATTATAGAATTTATATCATTATATTATTAAAATAATAATTTAGAATCTTTTGTAAACATTATTTATAAATTTCAAGTATCTTTCTTTAAATTTCATATTATGCATGTATTATATTACATATAGCATATAATTTTCCATTTTATAGTTTCCCTTGTTTTTTTAATCTTTTATTTCTTAAATATCTTTATTTTTCTAAAAAGACTCTTAAATTACTTTAAGGGCCCGTTTGTTTCCAACTCCGAAAACGGAACGGAATGGAAACGAATTTAATCTATATCCATATCCTTATTCATGAAATTGTATGGAATCATTCCTTGTAGCTTAAGCCAAATTGCACTTGATTCCCCACATTTTATTACCCTATAGGGTATCAAAAGTAATCAAACTCTACTCCAATTACTTCAAAACACAAGGAATGATTTCAAAACTTCCATGAACAAGGGTATACGTATGAACTATATTCGTTTCCATTCCGTTTTTTACTCCGGAGTTAAAACCAAACGGGCCATAAGTTAATTAAAGTTTCATCTTAAAATCAATTAAAACTTGAACTAGATAAAGTAACATGGGTTAACACTTGAAGAAATGAGTATAATATAAATATATAGTCCATAAAGTTGAAGGTTAAGTTGGCTAATCACTCGGATGTCATGTAAAAGTTTATCGTACTGTTAATTGAGGGTCGTGTATATAAGATCTACACATAAAATCAAAAAACTTTCGTCCTAAAACCAGTTAACAATAAAAAGTGGCTTGTCAACCGTATAAACTAGACGTATAAAGGTTTATAAAATTGGTCCATAAGAATATATATGGTTTACAAATGGTCAAAAATAGTCTTCAAATAGGGCTTTTTTGGATGGATATAGATTGAATTAATTATCTTTGTTTTTCATGGGGTAACAACTGCAATTAACTATATTAATAGTGCGGATTAGGTTAGTCTAAAATGTGAAAGTAAGAATTTTAGTGGTCACGTTAGTTTATTTGTTACACTTATTATTTAAAATAACGGTTTAAAACCATATATATGTCGACTTTTTTGTATGTTATTGGTTGACACGTTATATATATATAGAGCCATAGAAATGCATGGGTGAATATGATATAAATAAAAACGTGTTTAGTTTACCTAACCCTAAAGCTTATATGTAAGTCAAGATATGTGATATTTGTGGTACAACACTAACAACCACTACTATTCACACTGCCGATTTACGTATATTTTGCATGGTAGACGACTAATCCTCGATTCTAGATTCACCTTCTAGATACAAAACATGTTCACCTATTTTTAATTATTATTTTTTGTAGAAATATTAGGACATGAATAACGGGTCAGGGGATTCCTTGTAAATTTAAAATTGTGTATATAACACGCCCCTTTTCTTAAAACTGAGCTCTAGAACGTAATTATAACGAGTCAGACATCGACCTCTGTTTAAAAAAAATAATATTAAAAAAATACTACAGGTGTCACGCGTCGCGCACAAAAGAGATAAAGAAAATGTACGATAATAAGTGTGCGAAAAATCAAGTATTAGTTTTTATTCAATCTTGTAATTGCAATAACATAAATTTTAAGAATTTTAAGAATTTTAGAAGTTGTACTCACAATAAAAATAAACCTAATTTTAATGTAAGGTGTAATTATAACAAAAGTATAATATTTTAAATTTTATAATAATAATATTAGAGATAAAAATTATTTTTAGTGACATTAATTATATGTACGATTGATAGCATGAAATATAACGCTAGTTTAGATGTGCATCTATGTAGTTTTTCCCTTTCTTTTGAGTACATGGACGTATATTCATATCATTTATGAGCATATGCACCTATTATGTTATAATGGAGATCTGCACAAGCTATTGTTGTGATTTTAGGTGAATCAACGCTGAATTGGAGCGGAAATGGAGCATTCATGGAGTATTGATCGAAGTGGACCTCATTAGGAAGCATTGGAGGAGTCTAGAAAGGAGTATGAAGTGAAGCAAAGAAGAAAGGCGCCAAAAAGGAAGAACCGCGGCCAAAGAAGAGACTTCCACGACCGAGGTTTTATTAATTCGTTGATTTTCACACGTGGAAATAGAGGTCGAGAGTCATCTCGGGACAAACCACGCCAGTGATTTTGATGACTTCACTTGTGGTTTTCTTCAGAAAAAGCCGTTTCGTTATTGTCATGTCAACAACGCAGAAGGAGAGCTATTATACCTAATTTTAGTCTATAAAAGAAGGTTAATGGTTGCGTTGCTAAGGACTCGCTTACACACATTCACATTTAGGTTTGACGAATTACTCCACGTTCGAGATTCTCTTGCTTCATCATTTGGAAGGCGGATTGAAGAGCTTTTGTATTTGCGACTTGGAGATTGAAGACATTTGCGAGATGTTTTGATTTTTATCTTTTGAGAACACAATAACTACGATTATTTGTTATTTGATTCAGTTATTGAGATTTGGAGATTGGTTGTTTGGAAATCATAAGTTCTTGTTTGTGTTTTTTTGGTTGCATGCTACTCTTGATTTCTCCCTTCAATCTTGATTTGAATATGATGATGATTGTTGGATAAACCTCCCTGCGATTCTAGAGTGAAGGGTTGAAGATTGTGGTATAGATGATGATAGATTAAACCTTGTAAACAGATCGGGCCCTAAGAGTTGTAAGTCGAAACCCTCACAGAATGTTTTCCACGGCCTGTTCTTAAGGAACCACGCCCGTGGTTTCCCAAGATCCAGCAGTTGTTTCCTCTGTCGTGCATGTTTTGCTTTTACATTTACCCAAAGTTAAAGATTGCCTAAACCCTAGCCTTGTTGAACCATTCTTACCCGTAGCCTTGTTTGGTTATAAATGTTTACGAGTTCTAGGTAATAGAGGATTCAAAACCCTCTATTAATGTTGAGAGTGTCAAAGCTTTTACCTATTGCTTCCTTTTGGCTTCCTTCCTTGGGTTTGGTGTTTGGTATTGAGAGTATAATCCTACCCTTAGATCTTCTATATATCGAGACTCAACATCCGGTATTAGAGAACCTTTGGGTGAGACAAAAGGGTGTTGGAACTTCACCGTACGATATCCTACCTTAGATAATATAGTTTTGCTATCCAACTCTGTTCTTTACACATCTTTAGATATCTTGAATCGACAACCACAATCGGATACTTGAATCTTTAGGATCTGCGTTCCCCAATTATTCTTACTTCTATATTCATTGGCTTGATCATTGTTTTGCTTGCTTTACAAAATCGATTGTTTTGCTGCTTTGTTCTCACTAATTCCCTGAAATCGCCTTCGGAATATCAATCCTTACTACGATAGATCCGTACACTGCGGGTTCGCTATTGTTAGACACTATTCTTGAATATAAATATAAAGCTTTTTGCACATATACCTTTTAAAGCAAACAACGACACTCAGATAAGATGGACGTGAACCAAACCCGAAACTTATTGTATAGTTATAGATTATTTGTTCGGTTTTAAGAAATCTCATTGCTACAAGGCAAAGTCTGGATATATGAAAAGTATTTAAGCCGAACCGGGCCCAGTGAGCAGCCCAACAAACAAAATGTAGACATAGTTGTCTGGCCCGGTCACTTTGAGCCCGCCCATACAATACAGGACCAACCAAAAAAACTCATGTAAGTCGAGGGATTTCTTTCAAAGGGACAAGGATTTGTTTGGCACAAATGCTAGATTATTTTGGGATTATCGGTGCGTTCGGTGACACGAGGTTATTGGATCTTTGAGACTTGTTTAATTAATCTCGAATAATCTTAATCCAAATAATTTTGTTGAGATATAAGGGATAAAATGTCGCACATCTATAATATGATAAGTTGTGAGCATGCTATATATAAGTTCATGGATTACCCCTCTCACTGCCGATTGGTTTTAAGATGAAACCTATGTAACTATGAGTGTGGCTCGTTGGATGCATACCCTCCACGTCCAAGGAAAGCCATTGAATAACTTATATAACTAACTATTTACTTACAAAAATTGAGTTTAAACATGACTCTGAGATGAACTAAGATGATCAACTTCCTTATGCTTCCGCGTAGCTCGAATGTAGGAGACAATCGCTAGAACAAAGGCGGCCGCCAATCCCGCCAATATCAAGCCGCCTCCCGCCATTGATTTGTCGAAAGAGGATCTAGGGCTTTTCCTTATCATATGCACCACCACTGGACTCTCATTGGTACTTTCTGTTGGCGACATTGATTGATCCGGAGATGAAGACGAAGAAGAAGGGTTTGGAGTTGGAGATAGATGATCTCTAGAACTAGATGCTTCATTTGCTAAAATTGTGAGTAATATCAAAGAATATGACAAAGCTAAGCCAAGAAAACGATATATACCCATTATGATGATGTGTTTTGCCTGTGGTTATGAAGAGGAAAGAGATGATGCTTTAGAAGGGCTTTTATACAGCTATGGGATTAAGATCCTTCATAGGCGGGTTTGAATTTTATATTAATGTGATTTATTTTATGTTTTTGTTGAAAATTGATTTTAAAATCAGACGTAGTCCATATGCATACTCTTATTCACGAATGAACATTAACGTATAAATCGACTAAATTTGTTTCCATTCCGTTTTCTTTTTCGGAATTGAAGTCAAATTGACCCTATGTGTGATCAAGTTTGATGATCCGATATAACCAACAATTACCACGTTTTCGATCGACTATACAGTCTATACATATGTCTTAACCTCAAACACATTCATAAGTTCAATGTTGTTAGTAAAGTTTTGATCATACTTCATTCATCTATTCGTTTTATTTTGTTTGGATACAACGAAAGGGGACTCGAACTCTATGCTAAGTGGAAGGAAACATGAAACTATGTTGAGTGATGACAATTGTGTCAGTTTTAGTAATTTATTTAAAATGGGGCAGAAGTTGAAAGATTCTTTAAGGCTTTGAATTCCAAATTCTACGGATCTTGTGACTTGATAATAAATTTCATTTTTTGGAGTGTGTGGCCACCCCCACCATTTCTTTGCTCTGTTTTATGCTGCAATTCTTAGGAATGCTAAAAATAACTCATATTATTCTAAGAAAAAAAAAAGTAACTTTGTATGCTATGGTAGCATGTATTATTGAATTCGATAATAAGATTTTAAATATTATCAAGTTTATAAAAGTTATGAAAACAATTTATTGATAACTCAAACTTGTAAGAGTTTAGGTAGCCTTAAATTCATTTTTATTTCATAATTCATCTAAGAATATGAGTATTATGATATTTTTTTGAAGGGTATATTATAAAATTGACCCGAAAATAAATTTAATATTTATGAGCAAATGTATAAGCTTAAACTCATTTTTATTTTAAACTTAAAAACTTAGTGACCGTTTGGTTGGAGCGGTGAAATGAAAATAACATGGAATAAGATAAAGGTAATGAAAGGAAATGGAAAGTATGGAATTACTTTCATGTGTTAAAAGTTCTCTAAACAAACATAATTTTTAATTGATTCGAAATCATTTCGTCACCAAAAATAATTTTTAGTGATTTCAAACGAACCCTTATTACGTTTGCACCAAATGCATACTTGAAGAAGAGACAAAGTGAGATTTTTTTTTCCTTAACAAAGAATCATCAGTTGGTAAAATGAATACATCAATACATGATGCTGAAGTTACAAGAGACATTAAGAAACTTGGTCTAACCAAATCAAATATTTTATTGTTGTAAAATCAGTTAATTACTACTAAATTTTATTTTTAAAAACTTAATGTCTGTCATATGTCGTCTCATTGTTGCATTTGGACTAGAGAGTTGGGTTAATTCTCTGAACTGCTGAATATATATTTGTAAACTCCATTTTCAGCTTAATTATTAGATTCACCTGTTAGAGCATGTGTGATTTGTTTACCTTTCAGCTCATGCTATGTTTTTTCTGCATATTTATATTTTTTAAACAGTTTATTTTTATTGTCTTTTTCTTTTCTATCAAGCAAAAAAAAAGGTCATGTGATAAAAAAAAATAATGAAAAAAATATTATTGCACCAGCCGGGAATCGAACCCGGGTCTGTACCGTGGCAGGTTGTTGAATTAACTGTTTACATTTATAATACAATGGTAATGCTAAAGTATTCATTTTATTTTCTTATATAAAATGGTAAAGTTAATTTTCTGTAACTTTAACTTATTGAAGAATGGAGTGTGAACTCATCAAATTAATAATATAGCTCATGAAATTTGAATTTTACTTATACCGTAATTGTATAACTTATTGCAACTTACAATAAATAACAAACTACTATAAGGATATGCTAATGTGTTTTTAACACCCCCCAATAAATTTTATAAAAATCAGAAAATTTTATTTGAAAATATGGAATTGAAGTATTTGAACCTTATAATTTATCTTTGTCTAGTATTATAATGTGTATTTTTTTTTACTAAAATATAATATATCTTTTTTCTCATAACTATTTTTACAAATAATGTATTATCCATAATTTTTTTTTAATTCGGTCATATTTTAATACATTTTGTTATCCAGGTCGGTCATGAAGTAATACTGTCAAATTGAGAACTAGTACAAAGAAAAATATAAGGTTTGAAGATAAAACAAATCATACATTTCTTAATTTTGTTACTAAAATAAAGTATAATATTTATTTATATTGAATTTATATATGGTATGTAAGTCATACATTTTTGGGAGAATTTGACATACTAGGCTTTTTTTAGTTTTTGTTTAAGAAAATGTACCCCAAATTTTTTACCACTTTCATTTAATAGTAGGTAAAAATTATTAACCCTTCTATTAGAAAGAAAGAATAAATGATGTTTGTTATTTGTTATATAAGTATAATTTTTAATTTTTAATTACTGAATTTGTTTTCTTTTATTATTTTTCTTGCCTTTTTTATTTATTTTTTATTTTCTTTTTTATTTTCTGGACTGAATTTCTCATACCGGAAATTCTCATACCAGAATTTTCATACCAGAAATTTCATACCAGAAATTATCATACGAAAAGTTCATACCAGAAATTTCATACCAGAATTTTTTTCATACTAGAATTTTTTCATACCAGAATTTTTCATACCAGAAATTTCATACGAAAAGTTCATACCAGAAATTTCTGAATTAAAACTAGCGGCACAATCAACACTTGATCCTTGTGCTTTCTGTCCGCTATTTATTTTTGTTTACATAATACTTTTATTTTGAGACAATTTTAACATATAATTCTCCACTCAAATAATGCTCAACTCCTCCACGTCTTGTCAATTTGTCATTGTCAACTTGGAAAAAGAACAAGTCTTTTGGAAACCAAAAGAGACGGTGATGGACCCATTTTTGCAAACCGTCATCATATACGCAAATTACAATAAAAAAAATTGCAAAATTACAACGAGCCCCCTAAATTTTGCAAAATTAAATATTAGACAATTAAAAATTCATTCCGGTATGTAAATTTCGGTATGTAAATGTTCGGTATGTGAAATTCTGGTATGTGAAATTCCGGTATGTGAAAATCCGGTATGTGATAATTCCGGTATGTGAAAATCCGGTATGTGAAAATCCGGTATGTGAAATTCCGGTATGTGAAAATTATGGTATGTGAAAATTCCGGTATGTGAAATTCCGGTATGTGGAAATTCCGGTATGTGATAATTCCGGTATGTGAAAAAATTCTTCATTTTAGAAAATAAATAAAAAATAAAGAAAATAAAAAAGACAAAAAAAATTAATAAAAGAAAATAAAAAAAGAAATTTAGTTTTTAAAAAGCATTTGAAAGAAAGAAGAAAACAAGAGGATGGAGAAGGTTTGAAGGTAAAAAAAAATAAGAGGGGTATATTTACTTAATTGAAAAACAAAAAAGCCTACTTACTATCACTATTTCTCTAAATAGCCTACTAACCAAATTTGCCCTACATTTTTTAGTTTTGTTACTAAGACAAAGTATAATATTTATTCATATTGAATTAATATATGGTAGGTAAGACATTGACCTAATATATGATCGTTGACCCACTAATGTTACTTTTTAATTTTATTTATTTAAATTGTTTACCCATAATTTGTACTTTTTCAAATGTGTCATAAAAATCATAAAACTTTATTACATGTGTATTATTTTATAGTTCTTTAATAACTTGTGTAATTTAGTGATGTATTTATGAACTTGAAAGTTTAAATTAATAATATAATATATATCATTTGATAAATAATATCAGCACATTATTATAAAAAATCATAATCAGTTGAGAAATAAGTTTCATTATATTAGCATTTGGACCTTATAGTTTATATGAAGCTTACCCTCTCTATTTGAAAGCACAAAATCTCATATATTAGCAAGATTCATCAACACCAATGAGTTCAAATGTTCAAGAAAGTGTGTCGGTTTATTGTTCAAACGTCTAGTAAAACTCCAATACGCATATCTCCGTGGCATTGACACACAACTTAACCAAAGACAAAATATCTCCACGTTCCCCTTAACCACGTTGCATGAGAGTAAATAAACTAAAAACTGAGGGTCCGTTTCACATATAATGTTACACCATCCATGCTCAATTGCATTGTAAATCGCTTGAAGTATCTCAAACCCCTCCGCCACAGACACATAGCACTCATTAGGGATCCGTTTTGATGCAGCGAGAAGAGTCACCCCTAACGCGTTTCTGACCACAACACCAACACCACATCACCCGTCCTTTCTGACAGCGGCGTCATAGTTCAATTTCACCACCCCTGCCCGAGGGCGGCTCCAACTACACCATCCAAACATAGCAGAGACCCCCCCTAACTATACTTGCACCATCACTCCATGGTCTATCCATGGTCCCATAAATATCTTCCAAAATTTGCCCTTCATAAATAAATTTACCTTCGAAGATCCGTAAGTTACGTTTCCTCCACATTCACCACGTCACAACCATCCAGATATGAAGTCCCTTTTGAGATTTTCCCTATGACTTCCATAACCCATATGACGCACATCCCTTGCATTGTGACCAACCTTGGTAATCTCCGGATACTCCTTCCTTATTTTCTTGATCCCCTTACGATGAAGAAGAAGATGCATATGAGACTCCTCCAACCCACACACATCACATCAAGCTTCTTCACACACTCTTCGTTGGACCAGATTAGCCAGACAAGGAATAACTTCTTGTAGCATCTCCAAGCAAAAGACTTCATAGAAGGAGCCACCTTGGTATTCTAGAACTTCTTCCATAAACATTTAAGTTGCAACGACGATTTGCAATTACCAAAATTTGAGATCAGATTCCTAATACTCAGTGCCCAATGATAACCCGAATTAACAAAATAAACTCCATTCTTTAACCTCATGAGAGATCAATTGGATCTTCATAATTTCATGAGCATCACACGGTAGGAACATACTACTCATAACCTCCCCTCGCCAAGAGTCATTATCCCAGTCAATAAGGTCAATGACTCGTTGCTCAGGGTTAGCACCCTCAATAGTGAACACATGTTTAAAGGTGTACGGTCTAGGGATCCATGCATCCCTCCAAACCATAGTATTAGAGTCATTGCCAACCGAACAAATCTCATCATCAAGAACACTTTTCCCTTTCAAAATATTTCTCCGGGTGTAACTCGCCCTACACCCAACGTTAACTATAAGAAACGAAGAGTGAGGGAAGTACCTAGCCTTAAGTGGCAATAAGAGAATCTGGATCCACCAAGATTCTCCAACCTTGTTTTGCAAGAAGAGCCAAATTGAATGCTTTCAAGGCTCGAAAGCCAAGCCCGCCATCCTCCTTAATAACACACATTCGCTTCCATGACATTCAATATCTTCTTTGTACACTCAGTGCTTCCCACCAGAATTTGTTCATGAGGGTTTCAATATCGTTGCAAACATCCTCGGGCATCTCAAAACATGACATATTATATTGAGGGATCGTTTGTACCACCGCTTTCAACAAAACCTCCTTTCCCGCTCTACTTAGAGTAGATTCCTTCCAACCCTTGAGTTTCTTCCAAACTCACCTTTACATCGGCAAATATTACCTTTTTTGATTTACCTACCATCGTTGGAAGCCCCAAGTATTTTTCATGAGCTCCGACTTCCCTAATCTCTATATTGTCTTGAAATTTCTTCCTTCAACTTTGAACGAAACTCTTGCTAAATGTAGCTCCGACTTGCGAGGTTGACTTGTTGTCCCGAAGCGATTTCATACTCATGCAGGATATGTCTAAACTCGGTGCAATGTTCAACAAAAGCCTTAGCAAACATAATACTGTTTTTCTAATGAAATATTCCGAGAATTTATTTGTTGATGCTCTTAGTGTTCTTGTCCATTCTAAACATTATTGCAGGTGAGAACACAAAGTTCGGGAAGTTCAACGTTGAGGTAGACTCAAACTAATTTCGCTATCTTTTTTTTTTAAAAAAAAAAAATCTATACAACAGGGCAACAACTTTGTATATAAATTGGGTTCAGCCCATAAAAAGAAAAATTAGTCCAACAATAAGCCCATCACTTCATTATACTTGCCGCATTCTATAAACTGCCTGCCCAACTATACTAAGCCAATCAACTCGTTTCACTTATCGCACTCCAGATGAACTACTAATCAATAATCACACGTGGGATCTTTGAACAATGTAAAAAATGGGACAAATTATGCATAATCACATGTGCAACATGCTAAAAAAAACTAATCACAATTGAAGCATTTGAAGAATGTTTCGTCAACAAATTACTCCTAAGAGACCTAAACTTAAATAAATAAATAAAAAGAAACATAATAATCAATAAGAATCAAATTAAGCCACCAAGTGTACCCAACGCGCAACGCTTGGCACCCCTTGGTTAACCACAAACATCATATAATACCCTGGCGGCGCCACCATCCCATTAGGCGGCGCCGTACAACTCACCCTATATCCTCCGCCGTCCGGCACTGCCAACTCAAAATTCAGCTTCACAAGCCTTTGTCCTTGCGAGAACGAATGAGTCGCAAAAGGCGCATTTCCCCAATTAACCGCCAGGGGCCCCACCACCGGCAACTCTACAACAACCTTCACATCAAACCTCTCCCCAAAACGCACCGTTTCAGGGCACTCCACGATCAAAGGTCGGAGATTCGCCCGATCCAAAGCCAAATATTCGGGCGAGAAGGCTTCAATTTGGAGCTCCGTAGGGAATTTTGTTTTAAAATTATAAAAATAATGCGGGTTACTACCCGCTAATAATATCCGCCCGTCTGGCAAGAGGTTTGCCGTGGAGTGATACATTCGGGGAACCGTACCCGGGTTAAGTACCATAAATCTTAACCCAGCCGGCTGATCGGGTCTATACAAAACCGGGTTTAGACACGGATTGGAAGCTAAGTCAAACCCTTGGGTCCCACTCTGTGCACCGTTAATAATCAATGCATCACCAGTTGGAAGCATGACCATATCACCCATAATTCTCACAAACGGCATTTGCTCCACTTCCCAAACCGGGTCGGGTGAAGTTGCTACAATGCGCCCACAGCTACCCTGCGCCGGAGAAGAAGTATCCATCTTTATAAACGCACCAAACTCGGCCCCACCACAAACTACAATCACAGCCGTTGAAAAATCTCCTTCCAACGCAAGCATCACAGACGATCCAGCCGAAGGGTAGTTACGTGGACCACCTTCCAACTCTGGGTAATTCTTCAATATTAAATTCGCCGAATAATCGTATAATACTGCCCGGTTATTCGCGAACACGAATAAATGCCCGTTTGGGAGGAGGTGAACGTAAGGATAAAGATTATCCTGCTGACGATCCTCTGTTTCAGCCAAAAACGGGAACGGAACGGCGCCGTTTGCTCTAGCCGGGAAGAATTCAACGGTAGTTGTTCCTTTGCCGCCGATGATTATAATTTCACCGCTAGGTAGAATCTGGTTAGTAGCGTACCATCTCCCTTCGGCCAATTCGACGTCGTTTAGCTCTTGCCAGTCACATGAACTAGCCCGATCACAAGGCACGAACTTTCGGATCTTCCTCCACCCGTCTAGATCCCCACCCGTTTGGAGAAGTGTCCCGTCAGGGAGAAACTGGCCGGATGAGCACCACGTGTCAGTCAAGATCATCAAGGGCCGGATTTGATTTGTTTGCGGGTCGAATAGAACGGAGTGAGCAAAGCAATCTTTCTTGGAAACCCGGTTTTTCGGGTCAACCCGACAACGATTCTTGTCGAGTCGTTTATGGGTTGGCCCGTTGTTCATCCGATCTAAGAGTACGACAGTTCCTTGATGAGTAACTGCTGTGTGCATGGACGCAATTCCGGCGTCGGCAACTAGAAGCTCCCACGTCCCCGGAAGCTGAGCACGTGAAACTGTAACGAGGAGAAAGAACAGAAGAAAAAAGGAAAATGTTGAAGAAGAAGAAGAAAACGCCATTAATGGAATTGGAGATGGAATACAATTGAAAGGGAGAATTAGAAAGTAGAAAGAGCGGAGTGTAATGGAGGAAGACGAAGCATAATCATGAAATTCATACAACGGGCGGTGTCGGGTGGGACAACTTTATGGACGTGGACAGTGGGCCACTTCCGCGCTTCGAATAATTTAGAGACTTTATTAACCAACGTGTGCCTTTTTGCTGTTACCAATTGAGCCCGTTGATAATCCTATAATAAATAATATAATTTAAATCATTTATACCAATATGGCATGATTCGTAACAGTAAAAGTCACACTTTACTAAAATATTTTTAGATTATTTTAACTAGATAAATAACTTTGATTTCCAAAAAAAATCTAATTTAAATCTTATTAAATTAATTATAAATAAATTATATATATATATATATATATAATTCACTTAAACAAAGGAAAGTTACTTAAATTTTTTTTTTTAGATTGTTTCCAAACCTATTTTGAGCTTAGTGTTTCCTTTTATAAGGGTGATTGTTTAGAATTTCCAAATTTCCGCCTTATATTTGTGGGTCAATATATGTTTATTTTAATATCCCACTGGAATTTTATATGAGTTATCAAATATAAGAAAATTATTTATTTTTTCAAAATTTATGTATTTTGATTTACAAATAACTAGTTTAGTGCCCGCACCTTGTGCGGGATTGTCTAAATAAATATTATATTTTCACTTTCATGCATCATATATTTGATATCAATTTATAGTAAAAATTATTTTTATTAATTAATATGACTAACATATGAGGATTAATTTTTTTAAAATAAATAAAAGGACAAATCTAAAATTCTATTACAAAGATTATTATTCGAGTATTATATTTATACCTTAATATATTATCACTTTTACTTAGATTTAGATAGATGAGTAAAATTTTATTTAGTTTTAAATTAAACAAATGTGTCAAATTTTGTTAGAAGATTTGCGTTAGATTTTCTCAACAAATCGAGTTACCATATCTCAGTTTGTTAATTTTAATTGGTAGATAGGTATATTTATTTTTTTTTAATTATTTATTTTAATAAAATTGACGTGGCATGATGACTGTTTACAAATTCTAATAAAAAAATTTCTTATAAAATAATTAATGGCAAATCTGTAAATACGTTGTGGCAAATCTGTAAATAAATTAGAAAAAAGCTGACGTGGACGGCCTTAGAGGTTGACACGTGGACAAAATGGGTTCTGCTTTAGTAATATATATAGATTTAAATATACACATTAAAATATCTAAGATCATAATAAATTAAATATAGGGGGGAATTGTGTTTTGTCTTCCAAGAAAAAAGACAACAAAAAGCATCTTAATTTACTCGTATAAAATTGAATATATTTAGGTTTTTGATTAAAAAAGATACTAAAAATACCCTCTTGTGATATTTCAATAATAACAACAAAGTAGAGAAATTTAATCCAAAATATAGAATATTATGTGAATAAGCATCCTCATTGGTTGAAACACATGGACCTATGAAAGGTTATCCTTATCGTTTGATATGCAAAGATGCATTTAAATTTGTATTTTCCTATAAATACTTAATTGCATTATGATCAATTAATATTGTCTTCTTGCGAACAAATAGTATAATTCAATTTGGTCATGCATGAAGAGTTAGATGTGACACGAATGTTTCAATATCCTAATTGTCGCAATGACATCCAAGTGTAATTGTAACGATTTAAAAATAATAATTTATACGAGGCATTAAATGATATTATATTATTATAACACTCTATATACGTACTTGCATTGGCATTAGATGCAAGGACAAGTAGATGACGTCGATCACATGTTATGTTCTTCTTCTTCTTATCTAAGTACGTACACATTATAGCCATCAAAAAATATAATATCGAGATACTTTTACTAATAAGTACCACGTTTAAAACTATACAAGTTCATAAAACAACAAGTATAGCTACGCTTGTGGTTCATGGTTCATGGACCTTGTGGTGGTTGTGTTTGTATGTGGCATGGATAGTTTCCGCCCCTAGGGTTATGTTTAAACTAGGTATACGGTGAGAAAAAATATCTAATTCGGCTCGTCTCGTCTACAATGATGATTATGATCTGAATTATACGGTTTTTTCAGATAACTATATCACGTTTTGGAATCGGTAGTCGGATTGGAATTGTGATTGTCCGGATCGGGTCAGGTATATCCGGTTCAATCGATAATATTTGACCCAAATGTATGATTATACTAATGGGCCCTTGTAAAACTTTTGGGCCTGATGAGTGTAGTTGTAGGCTTATCACATGCTAGTTCTAGGCCCATGTTCAAAGTTCTTGAGGTATTAAATGTTATCATAACACTCAATATACGTACTTGCATCGGCAATTCGGCATTAAGGACAAGTAGACGTCACCACCGTTCACATGTATTGTTAGTCTTCTTCTTGTCCAGATACATACACATGACAGCCATCCAAAAATACAAGTTGAGAGATTCTTACTAATAAATCCCACGTTTAAAACTATAAAAGTTCATAAAACAACAAGTATAGCTACATTGTGGTTTATGGGTCGTGAACCTTGTGGTGGTTACATGTAGCTTGGATCGTTGCCGGCCCTCGGCTGATCGTCGGTAGTCGATCTTTCAACTGATTGATACTCGGAATGTTAGGTGTATCCGTTTCACCCAGATAACATTTGTTCAAATTAACTGGATAACCGACAAGTGTATATATCGGATATTCAATAGTTATAAGATACCCTTCAATTAAAGTTGAATTTAGAGATTTGTATATTCAAATTGATCCGGTTAAAAGTGGATTGAAATAAACATGTTATAAAATACTCGGATTGGATATCAGGGCTCTCGGATCAGATTGATCCGATCATACACCCCAATTTAAGTTGGATACGTAGAGATCGGTGTTACTTATATTCGATTGATCCGATCCAGACGAAAATCTTTGATTGATTGAGCCGCCCGATTCGAATTCGAATCTCGGGACTAACAATTTAAGGAGTCTAATACCACATCCCACTAGGTCAACTGAGTATTGATGGACCTCCCGTAATATTGATACGTGTATTCTTTGTATCCCTCTCTCATTGTTGAAATTTAGATGTTTAAGAATGGAACCAATTGTGGGCTTATACTAATGGGCCGTTGCATGATTTATGGGCCTAATCATAGTATTTGTGGGCTTATCACATTCTAGTTATATTCGCTTTCAGTCCAAAGCTTGATTGCTTAATTTTGTTACAATATTTTGATTGCATAGACTTCAACCCGAAATCATTTATCGTCCAAGATAAAAAAAAATATTGATAAACAATATATATATATATATATATATATATATATATATATATATATATATATATATATATATATATATATATATATATACTCGGTACAAAAATGATTTAAAAAAATCTGAAATTGCAGAGATAATGAAGGAAAGAGAAATAAGAGCGAAGCAAGAAGAAAACTAAGAAGTAATTAATGAATGAAGAAGAGAACAGTTCGAAAGAGTGAAGTGAAGTGAGCAGTAAGAAACACAGAACTCTGAACTGAGCAAATCACATGCAAGTAAACCAAAACCAAACTAAGATTGCTCTGTAGTATTAATTACATCACGAAACCCTCCAAACTCAATTAATTACAACAAATATACTTATATTTCATTACGTATTTACTTCTGCACCCCCTCAGTCCTTGCTGTATAAATATATACGTACGTACTCTAACTCTAAGAGTGTAGGTAGGCATCAATCATGCATGCATGTACTGAGAGAGAGATGATCACGATTATCAAGAGACCCCACTTCCCCAATCGGACGGCTGTGGTTCGATTAGAGGTATAAATGGGGCCCTGAATTGGCGAACATGTGATTGTACCCCCACTAGATTGAGATTCTAGCTTCAGTTCATCTTCCTCTCTCTACTGTAAAAAAAGGAAAGCGTGAGGTGTTGTGAGCATCAGCATGAGATGCTTGCCTGCGTTTTGCATAGCTTTCAATACAAGCAACCGCATACGCCAAAATCTTACACCTTCACTTTTTCTTTACATAAACTTGTATTTTAACAGTAAGCTACCTATATTCCTATAACAATCAATATATATTTGGAAAAATAACTCAAAATAATACCAACTATCAACATTGAACCGAAAATAATACGAACTTTGAAAATTACTAGGAGCGATACAAACTATCAATGTATTTACCAAAAATAATACGTCATATATTTTCCGGCAAAAACCCTACCTCCGGTGATGATGTGGCAGCCGGAAGGTTACATGTCATCAAATAAATGAGTTAAAAGGGTGATGTGGATTTTATTTAAAAAAAAAACAATTCAATAATATTAAAAATATTAAAAAACAAAAAATTACTATTTTTTTAAAAATTTTAAATAATTAAAAAAAAACTGTACAAATATTTATTTTAAAAAACTAATTTTTCCAAAATAAAGTTTGAATTTTTTTAAAATAGGTTTGTAAAAAAATGTAATAATATTTATTTTTCCAAAAAATATAAACATATAACACTTTTTATAATATTTTTTTTAATCAAATTTATTTTGGGATTTCTGTGTAAAATGAAAATTTTAATTCTAAAAAAAATTAATTTGTCAAAAAAAATATTCGTATTAATTTTTTTTTTAATCTTGTAACCTAATCCCTAAAGAATTTTTTTTTTCCAAATTTTTTTTTATTAAAAAATAATTTGAAAAAAAGTATTCGATTTTTTTAAACAAATTTTTGTATAAAAAAATTTCATAAAAAAAATATTTTAACAACTGTTTAAAAAAATGTTCAAACTTTATTTTATTTTATTTTTTACAAAAAATATTTTTTTAAAAAATTGTAAAATGGTTTTTTTAAAAAATAACTATTTAAAAATTTAAAAATATTAAATATTTTATTTTTTTAATATTTTAAATATTATTAAATTAATTTTTGAAAAATAAAATCCACATCACACATTTAATCCATTTATTTGATGACATGTAACATTCCGGCTGCCACGTCAACGCCGGAGTTATAATTTTTGACGGAAAAGTATAACGTATTATTATTGGTAAATACATTGATAGTTTGTATCGCTTCTAGTAATTTTCAAAGTTCGTATTATTTTCGATTCAATGTTGATAGTTGGTATTATTTTTGGTTATTTTTCCTATATATTTTTCAAAAAATAGAATTATGTGTAACTTAATGGTGATGTATTTTTATTAATGTTTATGAAAAATAAACTTAAAACCTAACGTTAATACACATTGTTGTTACCGTCGTTCAATTAATACACAATATTAATTACAATGTATATGTGAGGTGAGCATCAGTATGAGATGCTTGGTCGCGGACCATTAACGTAATTATAAAGTATAAGTGTCTTTTTGTATTTTGAGGAAATTTAAATGGGTTGCTGGGAGATTTACGGCGGCGGTTGTTCAAACCGAAACCGAAGCTGAACCGAACCCGAAATCCGGGGTCAGTGCTTCGATGCGGTGAGGGTGGCCAACGACGAGCTTCCTTCGGCGAGATTTGGGGTTTTCGGACACCGATTACATCCTGGGCGGCCGAGATCAGGGTTCGGCGGTTTCAAGTTGATGTGAGATTTGGGCTCGTGTAGGTTATATGTTGCAGCTACTACTATAGAGACGAAGAAGATGGAGGCAACTCTTCTGCAGGTTTCACGCTTCTCAGTTCCGACGGCTAGATTTCCCGGTTGCGGTCTTCGACGGCACTAGTGTGGTGGCTATTGTGCGGATTTCTAGATATACTCGGCGGTGGGTGACGTCAAAGACCATGCTCGAGGGTAAGAAGAAGACAAACGAAGGACGGTTGTGAACCTGGCTAGGGTTTGGTGTAACCAAAAATGAATCGTGAATGTACAATTTATAAGGTTTTATTTTAATCTCTCTCAAATTCTATTTTTTTTTTTGAAAAGTTAATTATATTAGAAAGTGGAAGGGTTACAGCGATCAGAAGCAACAAACCTAAGCGAGTGGTAACCGAAACAAACACAAACACGAGGGAAAAGAGGGAAGAAGTCCCAATTCAGAGAGGAGATATCCTAATTGAGGGCGATGTTGAGAGAGAGGGCCATGTTACGGGAAAGATTCGATCGATCCTTCCAATTATGGGTGAGGTGAGTTTTGACGCTTCGGATAATCAACCCAGCACAATCAATGGGGGAGATGAAGGTATTGGAGTAGAGCAATTTGTTCCTAGCAGTCCAGATGAAGTAGATGTGGGCAACGATGGCAGCAATTCTAGCACAATCGATAGGTTGGGGCTTCATCCTAGACCAGGAAGCCATCCAATTCCACACATCGTCAAGGAAAGGAGCAGGATGTGGGAGATGAAGCCAACGCGAGACAATGTCCATTACCAGGGTGCTATAGCTGCAACGATTCCATAAATGCTTGTCATCTTCAGGGGCTGCGTTACAAAGCTTGCAGGTGACATCAATGGTGGGATTCCACTCCCTGATCTTGGGTAGAGTTGGAAGCCGATTAAGGGATGCGAGCCAAGCAATGAAGGATGTTTTGGGGGGATTGGATGAGAGCCAGATTGCTTTGAAAGGGGAAGATTGAGGGGTAACAGGTGGGGGCCGGAGGTAGTCATAGATCTTCTTTCTAGCAAAGGTACCGTCGGAGTTGTTGAGGAGGGTATTCGTTGGTGGTCCAGGGGAAAGATTAGCGAGGTCATCGCGAAGACTAAGGAGGCATTTCCAGAAATGAGAATTAGATGCCCTAGGGGGGCAATTCCATAAGTTCTCGCCACGCTTAATCAAATGCCTGGCTGCCCAAGACTTCCATAAGCTAGGGCTGTCATTCTCAAGATCAAACAAGAGACCAGAAAGGGCGACCTTATTTTTTGTACCAAGATCAGGGAGACCCAGGCCTCCGGCAAGCTTAGGGGAGCAAACAGATCCCCACGCAACCAAAGCTCTTCTGCTAGTAGCAATGCCAGACCACAAATAAGCTCTCATGAGACCATCGATGATGCCGATCACCTTAGCAGGGACAAAGAAAAGAGAACACCAATATTGGCTAGCCGAGAAGAGGATGGTTTTGACAAGCTGTGCACGACCGGCGTAGGACAGGGATTTGGCACTCCACGAGTTAATGCGATTGGTGATCTTGTGAATCAGGGGAAGATAGTCCCTGATTTGCAGTCGCTTGCTTCCAATAGGCACCCCAAGGTATAAGAAAGGAAGGGTGCCGACCCTCATGCCAGTAATCTGGATCACTTTATCGATCTCATCTTGGTTCAGACCTCCAGTGAAAATGAAAGATTTATTGGGGTTAATCACAAGTCCAGAGAGGGCACCAAATTCTTCAAGGGTGTTGATGAGGATAGAGATAGAGTTAGGGTCCCCTCGACACAGGAGAAGCAAGTCATCCGCAAAGGCAAGGTGGGAGATTGCTGGGGAAGAGCACTTTGGATGGAAGTTAAAATCCGGATTGGAGGTTCTTTCGTTGATAAGTCTGGTAAGGAACTCCATTGCGATTGCGAATAGAGGCGGGGAGAGGGGGCAACCCTGTCTCAGCCCTTGGGAGCCAGTGAAGTGTCCCTTGAGTTCACCGTTAACATTGATCGAGTAGGATGCTGTTCCAATGCATTCTCTGATAAGGCAGATGAAGGTTTCAGGGAAGTGCATCTGACGGAGGCAGTGAAGGAGAAATTCGTGATTCAAGGAGTCGAAAGTAAACCCTCATAAGAGATGTGAGTAGTAGATAAAAAATGCAAGCCTAAGTATAGGAAGAAAGTGTAATTTGCTAATGAGTCCGGGACACGATTACCCTCTCTAAAAATACGATCGACACTCACGATCAAGTCTTGTGTGAGAAAGCCTTAACACCAAGTTAAAGAGATGGTATCTAGCACTCACCCCTGAGTGTCATCTAGCATTCACCCCATTCATTGATCTAGTATAGGAAAGTATGATCGATTTATTTTCATCTTCACCTATCTCGCCAGACACTTGACTCCACTCAGTTCTTTACCTTCGACTTATAACTTCATTCTTCGTCCTCCTCTATAGTTCATTCATATACGTTAGCTATATAAGTTTGATAAAATTCATCCATTTTATCCATTCATCTCCTTCGACTCGTGAAATTTTCGTTGGTGAGATATAACATGAATGTTTTGATTGCACGTCCGAACACACTACTGTGTTATGTCCAAACTTAACATACGAGCCTAGTGAAATTCTACCATAAAATCGATATATTGTCAATAAAATGAGTATTCCACTGGACTTATACACTAATTTGAGCATGTATCTACTTTAGATCTTATTACAAAAACTGGTTAATCAACATATTTTTCCTCTACTCAATAAGATTCATATTTATTATTTTTATTAGAAAGACAATAATTGTGTATCTAAATAGTTATGAAATATACTAGAAAAAACATTTACTACCAAACAAAAAATAATATAAAGGTAATTATTCTTTGATATTTTGGGGGGTTGGAACGACGGCAAAATAGGGGGGAGAAACAAAAGCCAAAGAGATCTTTTGCTTGAAAGAGTACCGGAGATGGCGACGTCACCTGGACTGAACAGAGAAGAGAAAGAAAGGAGACGATCTCAGTCATCACAACACGTGGTCTTATCTGAACTATAACAGTGGTAACTATTCTGCAAATCTTTGTATTTAATGAACCACTGATGATATTACAGTAAAACCTACTGTTCTTCTTTCTTTCCTTCTTTCTTCCATTTTTTGACCGTCTCCCCAACTAACTTTCCACTTTCTACCCCCTATTTTTGGAATTTTACTTTCGTATCTACGCTCTTTTCCAAAGTTTTGTTTTTGCCACCATTTTCTTTTAACGGACATGGATTTCATATGCCACATTATTCTCTAGCTTTCTTATTACAAATTATAGTCCAACAAAATTACGTAATTACCACCTAAACTAAAATATAATCTATGGGCCCGTTTGGTTCCAACTCCGAAACGAAAGCGGAATGGAAACGAATGTAGTCATATGTACACAATTATTCATGAAATTTTATGGAATCATTCCTTATGATTTTAATTAATTGTGGTAAAATTTGATTAGTGTTGATACCTTGTAGAGAAATAAAATGGGGGAAAACAACTACATTTACATGTAATCACGAAGAATGATTCCAAAAAAATATTCATGAATATGGTAAATATATGAACTATATTCATTTCCATTTCGTTTTCGTTTCCGGACTTCTAACCAAACGGGGGTAAGGGCCCGTTTGGTTCAAACTCCGAAAACGGAAACGTAATGGAAGCGACTGTAGTCCATATGTATACCATTATTCGTGAATTTTATGGAATCATTCTTTGTGGTAAAATTTTATTAGTCTTGATACCCTATAGGAAAATAAAATGGGGAAAACAACTACATTTTACATGCAACCACAAAGAATGATTCCAAAAAATATTGCAACAATTTGGTTTACTAGGCTTTTTCTAGTTTTGTGTTTAGTAAATGTACCCCTTGAGAGAAGAGTATGTAGAATTTGAGAAAAGATACAAAAGGTTAGGGTATATATACTTAATTGAAACATTAAAAAGCCTAGTTACTACTATAATTTTTTAAAAAGGTCTAGTTATTAAAATTGCCCAAAAATATTTATGAATAAGATAAACACATAAACTAAATTCATTTCCTGTCGTCCAATTCCGTTTCCCAATTCCGTTTCCGGACTTCTAACCAAACGGGAGTAAGTGTTTACTGTCAAAGCAAATTAAGCTGATAATTATTTATGATAAATAAATGGCTGAAATTTTCTGGATATAATTTTCATGATTTTAAACCCTTATTAAGTTTATTTAAAAAAAACAATTCGTTTAGTCATTTGAATATTTCAACTACTCGTCTACTTGAACAACTCATATAAAATCATTCTTATCTCATTTATGATAAATTAATGGTTTCAACTAACCCTACGATTGTTTTCTTCTCCATGTCTATTCGGTCTATAAGATTTATTACGATAAACATTAATCCGTATTTATTTACTAAAAAGTAATTCGTAAATCAAAATAAGCTTCCATTTAATTATAAACTTTTGTTTAGAATATTTTGAATAAATGGTTCTTTTAAAAGTAGATAAATTTGACACTCCATTATTTTAATTATTGTATAGTTTTCTTCCTCGAATTAGGTTTAATATAATTTGTATATCTAGTCACACTTTATTATTGTTAATGTAAACAAATGTCTAATAATCATTTGTATATAACCTGGTTTGGACTTGCTACATCATCAAGTGAGAGATCCATCGTATTTCCGATAGGATTAAACAACACTAAAACACTAAAATTACACATTAATGTATTTTTTGCATGGTAATTTATAATTTAGACATGAAAACGATACGTAAAAAATCATAACTTTATTCGTACTTTGTTATGTTTGTGTATTTGAGTAATTTTAGAAAACATAAATGAAAAAGTTTGAGCCTTTAAAGTTTACGTGTTACAAAGATTAAAACTTGTAATAATCGAAATGGGTAACCAATTTTTAATAGGAAAAAGAAGTGATCTTCGATGCTTGCTTTTACCTCGTCGGGGATACCCATATACAATGATTAGCAAGGTTTTGCTTTTACAACGTAGGCCTACTTTACCAAAAGCAGAAAGTTTACACCTTTGAAGCACAGTGAAAGGTAGATTCAAATAAGGAATTTGGTGATTAGGGTAACTTTTTGTTCACCTTTTAAACTCGTTTAATATATGTAATAATCATTTTCTTACCGGTTCCTCGGTCATCTATGATTCTATTGTTCGTATTATTTACTTCAAACCCCTAACCCCTCACTACTTAGACAAGTTGATCAACTTAGATAAAACATCACGGTGTCTGTCAACGTCCGATACAGACGGACCGGTAGAGCGATGGTCGTGTGTATACGAGCGCATACGCATTAGGTTCAACCCCAACACATAAATCCATCATAAAACCAATTGACAATAGGAGGAGTAGCCCTAAGGTCGGAATGCCCCCATCTTTCGATGAAAGAATTTATTATCTCCAACACGCCCCCGCAAGTGCAACTATATAGACCAAGTTGCACTTGTCCCAGGTTAGGATCGCGAGCCGAATAGAGGCTAACCGCTTAGATATCATGTCAAAGTCCAATACATATGGACCGGTAGAGCGAGGGTCGTGTGCATACGAGCGCACATGCGCATTAGGCTCAAACCCAACACATAAACCCGACAAGGTTCCATCCTAAAACCAATTGACAATAGGAGGAGTAGTCCACCGACCTTATATACTAAGGTCGGAATGTTCCTATCTTTCGATATGAGAACTTATTATAACCAACAGAATCGAAGTCCGAAATAGATGCACCATAAAGCGGAGTTCGTGTGCATACGAGTAACTCGCCAACATTATATACTATGTTCGATCGATACAGAAAATTATTATCTTTAACAAATGTATAATAATTGTATTTAGAAATCCTATGTTTTAGATGAGTTTCTATATTGAAAAGTAAAGCGTTCAATCAGCCAATATTTGAAAGACTTATTATTAACAGCATATAGTTGGTACTTGTCTCCATGACAATTGACAAGAAATCATACCTTTTTCTTTTTCTTTTTTCTTTTATGTTTGTCATCGAATATTATATATGTGAGGCTCTAATTAAATCTTATTATTTAAGGATAATTAAACATCACTATGTCGTGTTACATATATTAATGGATAGTTACTAAATGCATAATGTTAACATATTTTTGTAACATGTAGTTGATAACAAAATCAATATTTTGAAGAGATTAACATTAAAAAAACGTTACATTTCGTACAATTAATTCGTAAGGTAACTAGATTTGATGCTTAACTTTTGGCATCTAAGTACCCACAAGTACAAGTTTTAGCGGCTAACAAGTTTTTATTCCTTCTAATAAAGTACTAATTTATGTTAAATCAATGAATTATCTTTTAAAATATATATTTTAAATAAATCATTTTTTAAAATAAAATTGTTTTGTAGTGGAATATTATACTATTTCACCTACATAATCATAATTAATTTAAAATTTTATGTTTTAGTATTATTTTCAAAAACTTATTTATCTTTTTATAAATAATTTATAAATTTTATTGCTATATACAACTTATAGTAAAATTTTGATTCGTTATAATATAATTATTTTTGTATATATTAAAAAACTAGTTTAAACCTCCTATCGTGTATATATATATATATATATATATATATATATATATATATATATATATATATATATGTGTGTGTAATATATATATTTTTTTATTTATTATAATTTTTAGTATATTCATAATACTGTGTAAATTTATCAAATGATATAGAATATATTTAAATTTATTTATTGTTAAATGATGTATAATATACATAATGTGCTTTTAATTTAATTTGTCTAAATTAATCTATACTTATAATATATTTGAACAGAAGTTTTATCAAACAATCTATATACATATATTAAAGCCAAAGCATTTCCTTCAACGTGGTTCATTCTAACTTATTTTTATGCCACGTGTCATTTTTTTAGAATTTTGATTTTTTTTAAAAAAATTATATATATATTTTCAATATTTAGATTAGTCAATAATGTAATAGTATAACTATCCTATAATAGAAGTTATACTTATCTACTTACCATACATGTCTTTTTATATATCTACACATATACATGAACATAGTTAAAATTATATTAATAGATTTATTATTCTATGATAAAAATTATACCAAAATAACTTTATATATGTAGTTATACATATATTTATCTATACTAAACATATTTTTTTATTTTATTTGTAGATGCTAATGTATTTTAATTTTATTAAAAAATTAAAGAGATTATTTTTAGTAAACTTCTATCAATTAATATATTTTTGTAAACAAAAAAGGTGTGAATAATAGATTTTATTTCCTTATTTTTTTAAATATAATACTTTAGTCTATATCTATATAT
>BSUD01000004.1:151738825-151799539 GCA_033239045.1 Fagopyrum esculentum | reverse complement strand
TTCTTATAGTTTTAGTTTCTTTTTAATTTTATATATATAAATATATAATTGTATTAATGAAATAATTATTATATAATAAAACATGTCTCTATATATATTTACTTCAATGTTACCATATTTTAGTTATCCTATTGTAGAAGTTATATTTATCTACTTACCAAACATGTCTTTATATATATTTACATATACTAAACATACTTCAAATTGTATTAATGAAATAATTATTATATAATAAAACTTATATCAAAATAACTTTATATATATAGTTATACATATATTTATCTATATTTAAACATACTTTTTATTATACGTATATATGTTAATACATTTTAATTTTATTAAAAACCGTATCTATATCTATTTGCTTATATTAAAGCGGAAGGCATTCACACCACGTGCCATTCATATATTAACTTCGTGATACATGTATTTTTTCAAAAATTTCATTTTATAATTTTACTATTTAATTCATAAATACAAAATTACTTATATAGATAGTAAATACATTGTTTCCAATATTTAATCTTATCACAAATTTTAAAGATATCTTTAAAATATTTTCAATTTAATTTATAAAATGATTAGATAATTTCCTATTCTAACTTTACCTTATAAATATATTATTGTTTTTTTCATAAATAGTAAGTACTCACTAAATCAACAAATATATACATTATAATAAAATTAGTGTTACATATTTGCTGTTCTTTATAGATCATATTTAAAATAACCTGTGAAATTTTTTATACTTGAACTATTAAAAATTTTCTATTTTAACATTTACATTTCAATTTTGTGATCTTTGGAAATAGTTAATTGATATTAACTTATATTCACACTTCTATATTTTATAAGAGACAAAAAATAGGATACATAATATTACATAACTTAGTCTATTTTTTCGTTTATCTAAAATTATAATTAATTTGATAGTAAAAATTTTATTTTATTTTTTCTTCGGGATAATTAAATAAAATCATTACCATACATCGAAAGTGTTTTATAAATTATTAATTTTATATTTTTATCTATTAAAATTTAAAATTATAACCGTGCCTTGGCACGGGTACTATACTAGTTCCTATTTTATAGTAGGGAGTTTTACACGATCTTGTGATTCCTATCTCTATATATTATAGATATTTTAAAAAAACAAGACATTTTATTGTATAAAAATTAAATATATTGTATATTTAAAAACTACTTAATTTATTACACCATAGAGAACATTTTTATCCATAAATAACTAAATATAATAAATAAATAATTTCAACTATCTAACATAAATGTTCTCTATAAAAGAATTATAATGGTTAAATTTAGTAAAATATATTATATAAATAAATTTATTTAAAAAAAATATGTGTCTTTAAAAAAAATAATTTAAAATATTTTTTTCTTCAAAAAAACCGTAAATTAAATATAAATAAGAGACAATCTTATGTAAACTTATCAAAACTCACACGATTAGAAACTTGTAAACTTTATCATTTTAAAAATTCATTTGACGACTCTATTGTGTTTGATGAATATAATTTTGTAAAGACTAAAGTATTCAGTTTTATCTTGTATATTATTCACTTTGTCGACTATATTATTCTCCATTTGTTTTGAGTTGGACGATGCTTCTAATGTGTTGACTACCCTTTATTTTAGATTACATTTTTAAATATTGTCATATCTTTAACAATTTATAGGAAGTTTTAAAAGGCAATTTTTTAAAATATATTATAGTTGTGATTTATTTTTTATTATATCAAACTTATCAAAAATTTTGCACATTTATGATTAATGTGTAGCTTTTTTACCCTACATCACCTGCGCCACAATTCACCTAAAACATTCATTTTAATTTATAAATATCAACGATGTTATTACAGTTAAACTCCGTAAATAAAATGTTGATATTAAAACTTTTTTTAGGTGAGAAGTAGAGTCAATCGTCTCCAACTCATCTGTACGTGCTTTTATTTCATAAAAGAAGGGTAAATAATCATCAATCGGGGATAACCGGACCCCATATACCATCAGATAAAATATTTATTACATTTTAGGTGTAACGACCCGAGTTTTTAACAACTCAATCGTCACGTGACTCAGTTAGCCTAACAACATCACTTTATAAGACCTTGTAACAATAAGCACAATCAAATAATGAAAACATTCAACTATTTTTTTTAAAGTCCACACAACAAAACCATGTACGTGCATATGCACCAAAAACCACAACAAAAGCTTCATAGTTATAAACCGATATTGCAAAAACAACATTTGAGAATGCTAGTTGGACATTGGCAAGCACACACATTTGCCAACAAGCGAAAAACTAAAAATAAAACAAACCAACCCCATGGAATCACTGTCCAACCGGACCATATATCGCAACTGACGTCCCTGCAGCGTCCCTATGAGCAGAAAAACCTAAAAAGATGTCGGTATAAACCTTTAGGTCAAGATCGTAATTGTCTATGAGAGATTCTACTAATCACGCCTATATAATATTTATATATGCAACGCATCAACCTATAAATACTATATGCACATGCATCTATGGCCGGATCATTCATTTACATGTTTATTATAGGTCGGTGATACTAATTTATCATTCATTTGCACTCTAATCGTTCATGAAGCCAACCCCCTTTGTCGGTACCCGATGTTAGCAGAAAGATCTTGTTCGCTTTGGTCGCACTCTCCACTCTTAATATAGAGGGAATCTTGTCCGTGACTCTAGTATTCTTATTGCCAATACAAGCTAACACTAATCCAGACGCACTATTTCAAGCTAATACGACATATATTTTTACCCAAATCCATAGGTGTAACCGGTGCTTTCTTATGTGACTTGCCCTATATGGGTTATGAAATATGACAATATATTCACACTCGTTCTCAGATACACATATCACGTATGTTCACACATATTACTTGTTAGCTATATGTCAAACTTATTAAACTCCGTTTTAATTAATATATTATTTTTACTACTTGAATTTATGTTTAAGTTTTGACTATTCAAGGTTGGTATTGCATGTTTAGAGTTACCCTGGGTGCTTTATTTCATACTTATGTTGTAAGTTATATGTTATGTTGAAATTAATGTATCAATTTAAGTTGTTGTGTTTTTGAAACTTTATTTATAAGTTAATGTCGGTTATTGCTATTCGTACCACGGTTTTGTAAGTTATATGTTTTTTATTTTTTTTACTGCGGCTACGCGAGGCGTAGCCGTAGTCCTTTTTCCTTAGTATTTTTATCCGGATTTTGAGCATGGACGATTACGCATACGTCATGCGTAGTCGTAATCCTATTACGACTACACATAGCGTATGCGTAGTAGGACTACGCGTACGCATGACGTAGGCGTAACTATTTTCCTATATTTCTTGAACGAAATCATCTTATTACTACGCGTACGTACGTCAGGCGTAACCGGACCATGAGTATGAATTGCACGCAACATGTGGTACGAATAGCAATCTCGGTTAATGTCTCATTAACATCCATTTTAAATTGTATTTTCTATCGTAAATAAATATGAAAATAAATATAAAAATACATTATTAGATATATAAAACTAAAATTTAAAAATCTTTTATTATTACTATATCATACATCATTACAATAAAAAAAATTTCAGTTTAAAATTTTCAAACTTTAGAAAAGACAGTGATAAGCTAATCTCATATATATTCAACCTCAACCACAAACTTACTCCTAAAATCAATACAAAGCATATTATAATAGATCTATTTATAAAAACTAAGGACAAGAAAACCAAATTAAAAACAAATAAATATGAATATATCTCAATATGGCACTATCCCATGGAAGAATTGTCAAAATTTCTCAAAATTGACAAACCCCAAGAAAAATCATAGGTAGCCCCTCTCTCTGCAAATCCTAGAAACCCTATATTTGAGTCACCCAATGGTGGACAGAGAGAGAAACCCACCACCAGTCTCCTTCTTGTGAGTGTGTGCATCTGATTATGAGAGAGAATCATAAAGCATAATACAGTAGATTGATAGATAGAGAGAGAAAGCCATGAGAGAGCAAGAAGAAAAAACCTCATAAATAACCACAAACTCATTTCTCTTTCTTTGTTGCAGAAAACTGAGATTTTTTCCTCTCTGCAAAAGTTCAGATATAGAACTCTAGCTATCAAGGATCATCATCATCATCACATAAAAACATCTCCTTTCACTTTCTCCCACACAAAACACAATCTCTTTCACTGTTCTTCAAATTCCACCTTTACACCACCACAACCACCAAAAAAACCCAACTTTTTCAAATACTCTCTTTGACATGGCTGAGGGTTTTGAGCTCTATCATGTCCCACAGCAAAGTAGAAGAGATAAGCTTAGAGTTAACACCACTGCCACTGCTATTCTTCCTCCTCCACACAATAACACTAACAACTCCTTTCAATTCCATCATCATCAACAACAACAACAACAAGGTGGTGTTGGTGTTGTTGGTGCTGGTGGTTTAGTTGTCCCTTTCTATGACCCATCTCTACATCTTGATCTGCTATCCTGCGCCGCCAGCCATGGCTTCCACCCACAAAGCTCTAATCTTTTAGTCTCTCATGAAATCAACAGATCAGAAAACTTAAACCCATCTGTTATCATCAAAGGTGAAGGTCCTAGCTTCATGGGTTTTCTTCCAAACACTCAAAATCAAAGCAACAATAGTCCCAATTCTTCTTCTTCTACTCCAACTTTAAATGATTCTCAGTTTTACTATCCTTCTCATAATAGAGAGTTTGGAAATTCTTCACAAGGACTTTCTTTATCACTTTCTTCACATAACAACAACAATACCCATCTTCCCATGGAGCTTAATTTCCAGTACTCTACTGCACCTCCTGGTCCTTTTACTGGCTATACTTCAGTTCTTAAAGGCTCAATCTTTCTTAGACCAGCTCAACTTCTCTTACATGAGCTTTGTGATGTGGGTAAGTTATGTTCTAGTGAGAAATTGGAACCGGATCTAAGCTTGTTAGATCCTCCTTGTATTGAGAATCATTCGGGTTTCGATGACTCCGGTTCAAGTGATGGTGATGGTGTTACTAGCCAAGCTAAATCAAGGTTGATTTCCATGCTTGATGAGGTAAACTTATATTTTAATGCATTAAGAGAAACTATTGGCTATGGGGATTGGCTATATTCTTACCATATCCAAAAACACATTTTTACATGATCAGAAGTCTTTGTTTAGAATGCTTTGCTTTGTATTCTCATTCTTGAAGTGGGTTGGCTATTCATATTCCTTGTCAGGAACATAGATGCTCTTTTATTTTATGTCAATGAGCCAATGGTGTTTAGAGAGGCCAAATTGAAATTGTCTTTTTGGTAAAGGTGTGAAATTTAGAGGATTGGAGGAATATATGCACAAAGATTGTGTCTTTAAAGAGCCTGACAATAATAATAGATGCATAAACCCCAATTTTTAGTATACTTCATTGAAGTTTGTCTTTGTAGGCATATACCTAGTATTGTCCTTAGTTTAATCAAGTTTTGATAACCATTCTTATGGGAATATAACATAGTCTAGTAGACTAAAGATTGAAACTTTGGAATGATAGGATTTTACACATACCTAAGTGTTACAAAAGATTGCTTATTTAAGGGCGTGTTTGGTAAATATCAGTCATTTCCAACACTAGGTCAAATTTTGTGTTATTAGGTTTACAGGAAGTACAAGCAATACTACCACCAAGTTCAAGCTGTAGTAGCTTCATTTGAATCAATCCCAGGGCTGAACAACGCGGCGCCATTCGCAAACTTCGCGTTAAAGTCCTTATCAAAGCATTTCAAGTGCCTGAAAACTGCTATAATCGAGCAGCTTCGGTTCATAAGCAAAGCTCCTAGTAGTTTATCCGGAAGGAAACATGGTCATGAAGAATCAAGTGAAAGTGACAAGTTTGGTCTTTATAGTCAAAGACCAATTCATTCTAGTACTAGGATTATGGACAATCAACCCGTTTGGCGCCCCCAACGCGGTCTCCCTGAACGAGCTGTCTCGGTTTTGCGTTCGTGGTTGTTCGAACACTTCCTCCACCCGTAAGTACTAGTTCTTACGTGATTCTATCCCGGAATTCGATTTTACATTGTGTTTAACTTTGTTTTCTCTTATGAAGCTATCCTACGGACATGGACAAGACTATGTTAGCTAAGCAAACCGGTTTATCTCGAAGCCAGGTTCGACATTTTGCTAAACACTATGTTCTTGTGTGTGTTTATAAATTTGTTCATGTAACATAATGATGATACATGAAATAGGTGTCGAATTGGTTCATAAACGCTAGGGTTCGTCTATGGAAACCGATGGTAGAAGAGATACACGCATTGGAAACTCGACAACAATCGCAACAAAAACCAGCATCAACATCATCACACACACTCGAATCCTCGCAACCCCACAACACTCCTCGAACAAACCCGTCATTAGTCCCACCGGAGAAACGGGTCCGAAACGAGCTAGCAGACTTACCTTCAGCAGTTCATCATCAAGAAACACAACAACTAAACATGGACTACACTCATTTCGGAGTCGGAAACTACCCAAACTCCTCCGGCGTCTCCCTCACACTCGCGCTCCACCAAAACAACCACACCCACGGAATCAACGGACTACTCGAGCCATATCCGGGTCTCGGGCTCGACGGGTGCGTGGTGGCGCCGGGGTTTGAAGGTCATCAAAACCGGCATTATAGTACTAGAGATGTAAATGTAATGAATGGGCAGATGTTGCATGACTTTGTTGGTTGATGATGCATTGGATACTTGTGTTTTTGGGCGTGTACGTACTCATATAAAAGGGTTGATAGAGTTACGGGTCGGATTCGAATCGGGTTTGGGGGGCCTATAACATGTGGGAATTGTCAGGGTGAATGAATTGGTTGGTTGGTTGGCACAATCTATTGTAATTAGCTAGAAATGCTAAGTTTTCAGTCTGTTTGGCGTAGGAGTACGTTGCTTTTGCCAATTCTTGCAACCTATGTATGTAGAGAGCTGCGTAAAGAGTGGATGTTTGTTTGTTACGTACTCAAGTGCTATAAATGCATAGCTTTTCTTTGGTTAAAAAAATTGAATTGGGTTCTCAGTAGTCAGTAATCGAAGAGTGGTATTGGAATATCAAAAGGTTTCACCTTTTTTTTTTTTGAAAGGTTGTTAAGTAACTCCCGGTTCGAAGCCGATCGAACCGGGACGGGAATAATTCGTGGCCCATTGATGGGGGCTCATTGCTGGGGGATACCCTCCAATATCAGTTTTTGTCAGGAGGATTCGAACTCGAGAATCTCCAAGCTAACCACTTAAGAATCTAGCACCACATCCGCTAGACAAACCGAGTATTGGTAAAAAAAGGTTTCACCTTTGATAGAGAATATTTTTAATCCAACGGTTAAGATTCAACAAATTTACCCGGTTATATTTGGAAATATAGTATAATTTTTAATAAAAGTTGTTTATTTTAAAAAATATAACCTATCACTTGTAAGAAAAATACTAGCTAAAAAAGTTAATAATTTAAATATAAATTACCACCTAATAAATCAATTTTAATATGATGGTAGTTGATTTTTTTTAAGCATTTACTTATTTTAGGTGAATAAGTTGTTAGTTGTCACATCATAAAAATTTATTTAAATTCAAAAAAATAATTAACCAAAACTATATTTGCATGCAATTTTTAATGAAACTTTAAATTTGGAATTTTTTTCATGTATAATATGAACTATCACGTGAGAAAAAAAATAATTAACCCAAACTTTAAAAATTATTAACTCCCATAATTATTATTCTATAATATAGTTCTCGAAAACGTGTCTTTCTTTTCTTCGAACAAAAATTGGGTTCGGTCATGGTATTGTTGATGATGATACGTGTTGTTGATGATAATAGTGGTGATTACAATCTAGTTCACGAGGGGTGAAAAACGTAGTTGATGACTGAACTATTTTCAATAGTGCAAGTTGTGGAACATGATTGTTGACACTACAGTTCATGACAATGTAGCTCATAACAATTTGTTAATGACACTATAATTGTTTATAGTATAGTTGACAAAAACATAATTTATTTTAAAAAAGTTGAAAAAAGAAAATTCCTAATTAAGAGTCAATTTTTTTTTAAAAAACACAGAAATTGAATACCCAATTTTATAAATTCAATATATAGATAAAAATTACATAGATCTAACGAAAAAAATAATTATACACCATGGAAGTTGATATTTTAAAGGCAGCGAAGTGAAAAAATTTGATTCAGCAAAATATTTGGGCCGAATTATACAAGTTCTTGTATAGCTAAAATTTTGATCTGACTTAAGTCGTCAATGATTTAATGTTTTTCTTATATTTACGATGATAAAAGATATTTAATTTAAATTTGATATAATTTATTAACTTTCATACAACGTACGACGTCTTCCTTATGTTGTGGAATCCTGATCCAGGCCCAAATAGAATGAACTTTAATGGGCCGATGATGAGATATGTAAACTTAGAAAGAACGTCTGTGTATAATTAGTTTGATATAAAGATACATAAAAAAAAAATTATTTTTTTTTTTATAATAAGATATTAATTTTATATGACATAATGAAATAAATATTTTTCAAGACGAACCGATTGAATTGTTGATAGAATTTAGTCGAATAGGTCATTTTTTATTTTCATTTGGGTTGTGTACCCTTTTCATTTTTTACCACTTTCATTAAATTGAAGTTGAAAGTTAAGATATTTGATTAGGGGTACATTTACTAAATATATTTGGACCATAAATCTAATTACTAAAAATAAATCTTAAAAAGGTTTACTTAGTTAATTTGCCCTTGAATGTTTACTTGAAATAACGAAAATGAAGCTTGCTTATAGGAACACGAGATATTGATAAATTTACTACAATTATGTGATCCATATATATAGCGGGAAGTAAAGCGGGTTTATAATGGAGCTTTTTTTTGCAAGTTATACGTTATTAAATAACTTTCCGAAAAGTTTTATTTTTGTGTGTTATACCACAAATTTTACTATTTTTTAATTAAAACTTTAGGATAAAATAAAATTTCTCCAACGAGTATTGGTTAAAGTAGACAACGTTGATGTTGATATATTTTATCTTAAAAATATGACAAATTATTATCATATAAATCCTTTTTTTTATCTTTATAAATATTTAGAATGGTGAATAGGTGATAATAAGTATTATAAGATGGGTTCAATTGAAAAACTTTCATCGAAATAATTTTAATTGTAAGAATATCAAGCTAATAAAATACATTTGAGATCTCAACAAAATAAAATATGTTCAAAATATATCGTTAACGAAATATATTTTAGCAATAAAAAAATAATTCGCATATAAAATTGATCAATATTTTAGTTTTACTAAATAGTATACGATTATAATAGAAATAAAATTGTTCAAATAATAATTAAATTAAATACTAACTTATTGTAATTATATATTATCATATTTTTTATATGTTTAAAAAAATGAAAGTAGCGTTTGTTATGATATCGAATTTAATGAAAATTGTTAATAATTAATTAATTAAATTAAATTAAATGTCAGTATGATGTGTATAGTGAATACAAAATGCGTAAAAGTGATGAGATGTTTTTATGAAACTATGTTAAATATCACTTCACGAACTACGTTAATATATATATAAGATAGATAATGATATTGAAGACATGGATGAGTAATATTATTTTTAGAATTAAATATTAAGTAATTTAGATATCAAGTAAGATCAATAGTGATTTATTTAAATTGTAAAAACTATCAATATATTAAATAATCGGTTTAATACAAATTCTATTTATGGCGATAGCATGAATTTTGAACCTTTATATATTTTAAAGATCGATATATTGTTGATTTATAGAAGTTAATAAAATTAATAAATAGTTGTTGTAAGATAAAAAAAACGATGAATAAACATGTAATGACGTGTAATATATTGCAAATAAGTTCGAAAAAGAGGTCAAACGTGAAATTGACGTGCAAAGGGTTTAACTAGGGTTTTTCATCCTTCAGAGTTCAGAATCAGAGAATTCGAATTGCAAGGAGCATGCTCCAATGGAAGCGACAGCTGGAATAGCAATCGCTCTAAATTCTTCCCATGGCGGTGTCGATGATGCCACGACTCGAAAGCTTCTACAACAATCTCAATCGCAGTTAGGAACGGCGTCGCAACTTCTTGCCGGCGGTGTAGCCGGCGCCGTTGCTAAAACTTGCACCGCTCCTCTGTCCCGCCTCACGATTCTCTTTCAGGTTTTCCTTTTGCCACTGTTTTTTTAATTTCACTATGATGAGCAATGAACTATATGGAAATCGGTTTCGATTTTTTTTTATGTTATGAATTTGTTTGGCATTTTGTGGTTACACCTGAATCGGCAATCGGATAAATTACTGTGTTAAAGTTCATTATAATTGTGCTTGATTCCGTTACTAATCACTATAATGATCTAGGTTTAGTGATGGAAAAGATCAAAGGGCGTTGCTCCATTCCCCGGGCTCCATTACCATAGGTTTATTTGATAAATGATGACCGTACATAAATTACATAATTGTCGAGTTGCTATGATTGTAAAATTACTGTTTTTGATTCATAATGAGTGTACTTTGGGTTTGTTTATTTTACATTACGAGTTTATTCGGATGCTATAAGCACAATTAAAGAATTTTAAGGTCTGTGACAGACGATCCCACTGCATTAAATTTTCTATGCCCTGCTTTCTAAAGGATTGGCAATCAAAAAATTGTTGGTTGATCTCCATTTTTCTAATTGTCTATAGGTGCAAGGCATGCATTCAGATGTTGCAGCATTGAGTAAAACAAGCATGTGGAAAGAGGCCACACGAATTGTTAAGGAAGAGGGGTACCGAGCTTTTTGGAAGGGGAATATGGTCACAATCATACATCGTCTTCCCTATTCTGCGTTTAACTTCTATTCTTATGAACAATTCAAGAAGGTTGGTTGTTATTGTTATGATTTGTACTCGTGTGTGCATTTTGCTTCACTTTCTAATGCATATTTGTTGCTGATTAATGAATTTTGCAGTTGTTACAATCGTTTCCTGTCTTCAGTGGCGACGGTGGTTTTGCTGGTAAAGGTGTAGCACTCCATTTTGTGAGTGGGGGATTGGCAGGGATGACAGCTGCCTTAGCTACATATCCGTTAGACCTTGTTAGAACACTACTTGCAGCACAGGTAATGCTGCCATAATCTGGTGTTAGATCAATATATCAGATATGATATAATGTCATTGATTATCAAACTTCTGGGTTCTGACAATTGATCTAAAGCCGGCTTTTTAAATTTATCTTTGTATTTTCTGAAGTTCTTTTTGGTGCCTTCATTTTGGGCATCCTATTGACTGAGCAAGGTTGGTTATTTGGTCTGTAACTTAATATGACTGTATATCTGTATAAACGCGTGTTCAAATTATATGTTTCAGCTTCAGTATTTGATGACCAATTGCTTGTAAAAACAAGGATGACTTTTTGGATGAATGATCATGAATCATGATGTTGGCTGAATGTTGAAATACACCCCATAGGCTTAGTTTTCATATTGGAAGGCAATGTATTAGTATTTTACTTCTTGGTATTGAATTTACTGTAGCTATTTGTTTTTCCAACAATAATATATAATATCAGTGTTGCAGCGAAATACTATGTATTATAGAGGTCTATCTCATGCACTCTGTACAATAGTTAGAGATGAAGGATCTGCTGGCTTGTACAAAGGACTAGGAGCTACATTGTTGGTATGTATGTCATCCTCACCTCTGTTATTTGACAGTAGATGAATTGCTGTACTGTATCTCACCTACTTTCCCATGTTGCAGGGAGCTGGACCAAGTTTAGCAATAAGTTTCGCGGTTTATGAAGCTTTAAGATCCCAATGGCAATCCCAAAGGTCAGCCAGAAGCTAGATTATGGCTCCCATCATGATTTGTGTCTGGTATATGGATGTTCTAACACACCCTTTCCTTTTTGTTTCCGCTATCAGGCCCAACGATTGCACACTCACAACCAGTCTTGCTTGTGGCAGTTTGTCGGGCATGGCATCTTCAACCTGTGAGTAATTCACTAAATCTCGATAGCCCAAAATAGAGAAACTAGTCATTTGAGATTTTGTTGCTCATTTTCATTACCAATGACATTTTGGCCTCCTCGATTCTTGCAGTGACATTTCCATTAGATCTTGTGAGACGAAGAATGCAGTTGGAAGGAGCTGGTGGTAGAGCTCGTGTTTATAGAAGTGGTATTATTGGGACGTTTGGGCAGATAATGAGAACAGAGGGTTTACGCGGCTTATATAGAGGAATCCTGCCCGAATATTTCAAAGCTGTTCCTGGTGTTGGCATTGCATTCATGACATATGAAACACTGAAGATTCTTTTATCATCAAAATCGTCTACATAGAAGGTGCATCCGAGTCTCCCTTCCATTGTGCTGTCAAGCTTACTGGCTAACTTCACCTAACTTCTTAGGCATTATTACAACACCCAAATTGGGTCACGATGATCGTCAAAAGAGAGATTGCTTCATTCATTATTGTATCAGTTCAACCCTGATAGGTAGACTATCCATGCACTACAAACATGCTCGGCATAAGAGACTGAAGTCACTAGATATTGATTTTAGGTTTGTAGTTGGGAGTCCATTGTTTAAAATGGATTAGTTCGAGTCGTGTTCGATGCCCTCCCAATTTGTGATGTCCTCCTTTAGGGTGTTTATATATATATATATATATATATATATATATATATATATATATATATATATATACCAACATCAATTTGTTTGTTAAAATATTCGTCAGATTCAACGTTTGAGAGCTGAAATCATGTCTATAATGAATGATCTACGTTTTTCAATGCACACTGTCGATATTTCGGGTTTTAATTGAATATATGAAATTTCAAATTTGTTCAATTTGAATTGTTTTTTTTTGGATTAAAGCTTAAATCATGTAATATTAATTGACAACAAGTTTGTCAATAGACGTTCGGAATGCTCAACCCGAAAAATTTATTATGTCAAACTATTGAACATGTTGAGTCTAGTACTCTAGTTCACGTTAAGATCCAATGTGATAAAATAACATTTTCACATTGAGAGTCATTGTGAAAATTACATTTTTACGTTGAAAACCAATGTAAAAATAACGTTTTTGCATTATGAGAGTCAATGTCAACAAACAATTATTTTATACAATTGGGGTGCAATGCAAGTTTTCGGTTCGCACATTGACACACAATATGATCATTTGTTTTTACATTGAACATTCATTCCAGTAAGTTATTTTAATTTACGAAAAATATAGTCAGTAACTTTGATTTTTAGTGCACTACAACTTTTTGTCACGTTAAAAATTACAATATTTTTTTTTCATGAAAGAACCCTACATTATTTTCTTTTTGTTCATGTGGATACATGCTAAGCAAATCCCTAAAGCTTCTAACCCTTACATTTTTTCCTCGCTTGCCAAGGAATAATTTTGATTTGAATCTTATGATTTTAACCTTAAACATCCTTTTTGTGCCATATCTTGACCAATCTTTCTTGAGCAAATCCCTAAGGCTATTAGTAGGCCTAGTAATTGAGCCCAATTCACAGAGGCCCATGAATCTGTTATAAACCGCTGTCACTACTTTCCTAGTCTATATATACTGTAATATCTTGGTCAGATAATATACAATAGAGAATCATCTTTCATAACAAACCATTATCTAGAATGGTATCAGAGCATTAAAGGACAAACGTCCAGCTAAACCCATTATCCATGTCTACCTCCTCCTCCTCTCAAACAGAAGATGGATCTTCATCTTCCTCACAAAATAACACACCATCCCTTTCCTTTTCTTCCATTACAAATCTCCTTACTGTTAAACTTAATCAAACAAACTTTCCTCTATGGAAAGCTCAGATCACCTCTCTTCTTCGTGCCCAAAATATGTATGGCTTTGTCAACAACACTCATCCATGTCCACCTTCCTCTATTGCTGATGCTCCAAACCCTGCATACACTTCATGGGTCCAAAAAGATCAACTGGTCATGGCAATGCTCATGGCCAGTCTCACTGAGGACGTTCTAGTCCAGATTCTGGATTGCACAACTTCATCCCAAATATGGTCACGGCTCCAAGAGTCCTTTGTTGCTCAGTCCAGTGCCCAAGTAGTCCAAGCACGTCTTCAGCTTGCATCTCTTAAGAAAGGTGACCTCCCCATACAAACCTACTACCACAAAGCAAAAAATCTTGCTTCTAGCCTCACCTCTGCAGGACACACAATTAATTGATCCAGAATTCATCACCTATCTTCTTGCTGGTCTTGGTACAGACTATGACTCTATTTTTACTGCACTAGCAACACAACCTATTCTACCCTCTCCAAATCAGATATTATCTCACCTTTTGGTCCACGAATCCCGTCTCACAAATCAATCCAACCCCATTCTTCCCACCCCTCCCATGTCTGCTAATAGCACTTCCACAACTTCTCCAGAAGCCAATTTCACAAGAACTGGAACTCAAAACAGAGGTCGTGGTTGCCCCTCAAGAAACACCACTGGCCAAGGAAGAGGTGCCCCTCCAAACAGGAACTCCAACACCAACCCTGGAAACAATTCTTACTCCTCCAGACCACCTTCTTCTAATCCGAACAGAGGACGTGGGCAAGGTGGCTCACACTACAATTTCACTGGGCAACTTGATACCAGGCCTACCTGCCAGGTTTGTCTCAAACCAGGTCACAACGCCTTAGTTTGTTGGCATCGCTTTGATCAAGCTTACCAAGCTCCTCCACCGGCCTCAATGCAAGCTCACAACACCACAATGAGCCAGTGGTATGCTGACACATGTGCTACCCATCATTACACTCCAGATCTTGCAAACCTCCGCTTTGAGTCCATGGCCTACGATGGTACTGATTGTGTTTCTCTTGGCGATGAGTCCACTATCCCCATTCTTCATCATGGTTCCACCTTCTTTACAGCTTCAAATTGAACTTTCAAACTTCCTCATATTCTTCATACCCCTGCAATTTCTAAGAATTTACTATCTGTTAACCAGTTTTGTCGTGACAATTTAGTCTTCTTTGAATTTCACTCTGACTTTTTTGTTTTGAAGGATACCCAGACAAAGACAGTTCTTCTTCAGGGACTCATTGAAGGCGATTTGTACAAGTTTCCGGCAAGCACCAAATCTCTACTTTCAACAACCTTGACATCTTCACCGTCGTCGCCTATCAATGTCTGGCATTGCCGGCTTGGTCATCCATCCAAACGTGTTACCCTTACTTTTCTTCAACAAAGGAACATCAGCCCTAAACCATGCCTTCCTACAACCCAGTCCAGTCCAGAAGAGGCGTTTCCTTGCACCTCATGTTCGTGGGCCAAAGCCCATGCTCTACCCCACTATGCTTCCTCCACCAGATCCATTGGGCCATTGGATCTTCTTTTTGCTGATGTATGAGGCCCATCCCACCAATCCTCTCTAAAAGACAATAAATATTACCTTTCAATTATAGATGATTGGTCCAAATTTATTTGGCTTTTTCCGATGTCTACTAAGTCTCAAGTCACACCAATTCTCACTTCCTTCATCAAACTTGTCACTAATCAATTCTCCGCCAACATCAAAGCAATTCAAATGGATGGTGGTACCGAATTCAAACCAATTTTATCCTTTCTCCAAAACAACGACATTCAACATCGCCTTACTTGCCCCTATTCTCATCAACAAAATGGAAGTGTGGAAACGCGACACCGTCGCATTGTGGATATGGGCCTCACTATCCTTAAACACTCATCCTTACCCCTCTCATATTGGGATTTTGCCTTCGAAACATCCGCTTACCTCATTAACCGTACCCCCACACCCATTCTTCAACACAAATGCCCGTTTGAGCTTTTATTTAAATCCATCCCGGATTATTCCTTTCTCAAAGTTTTTGGATGCCTTGCTTTTCCTAATCATAGACCCTACAACAAGCACAAGCTCAATTTTCGATCCACACCCACCATTTTTATTGGCTATGCAACTCATCACAAAGGATACATTTGCTATGATTGGCAAAACTCGAAATATTACATTTCTCGGGACGTTATCTTTCATGAAACAACTTTCCCTTTTGCTAATTCATCCTCCCTTCCCAACAAATTTGCTACCTCCTTTCCAGACTCCCATACTACACTTCCCATTTTTCCAGCCTATAAGCCCACCATCGAACCAGCCCAAAACATTCAGCAACCCCTCCCTTCACCTTCGTCCCTCCCACATGATGGGCTGGCCCAATCTTCTTCTGAAGATACTCCAAATAACCACCCCACTCCTACTCCACCACCACCTTCACACCCAATGCAAACCAGACACAGAAATAACATCCATAAACCCCTCATTCGCAATGACGGCACCATTCCCTGGCCTCCCACTAACCCTTCGTGTGCTCTTTCGACTCTCATTCCTGATGAACCCACTAGCTACACCGAAGCCTCCAAATTTCAAGAGTGGAGAGAAGCAATGAACCACGAATTTAATGCCCTTCTGCACACCAATACTTGGACACTCGTTTCACCACCACCTTCTTCAAACATTCTTGGGGTCAAGTGGGTTTTTAAAACCAAGCGTCACTCTAATGGTACCATAGAGCGAAGAAAAGCTCGTTTAGTAGCAAAAGGGTTTCACCAACTTGAAGGAGTCGACTATTCCGAAACCTTTAGCCCCGTCGCTAAACCCACCACCATACGCCTTCTTCTTTCACTTGCCTCTACCAATCACTGGACAGTCCGGCAACTTGATATTCAAAACGCCTTCTTACACGGGGACTTGAATGAGGATGTCTTCGTCCAACAACCACCAGGTTTTTCTAACTCTCAATTTCCCAACCATGTGTGCAAACTTCATAAGTCTCTGTATGGCCTGAAGCAGGCTCCAAGAGCCTGGTTTGGAAAAATTAAGTGATACTTTGCTTTCTTTGGGTTTTAAATCATCTCTTGCTGATACCTCTCTATTCTCCTATCGCCATGAGAACAATCTTGTATTCATCTTAGTGTATGTGGACGATCTGCTGGTTGTTGCTTCCTCTGAAAATCTTGCAGGTGAATTCATCCAATCTTTGGCCAACAAATTCCCTGTCAAGGATTTGGGCAGTTTGCACTACTTTCTGGGCATTCAGGTTACTCGAGACAAAGATGGTTTCTCTCTTTCGCAGTCCAAATATATCACAGACCTTGTCTTAAAGACAGATGCAGCACTCAAAACCGGTGTTCAAACCCATGGCTATCCCTGCTGCAACCTCCTCCCTTGCCAATGATGCCTTTCCGGATACATCACTCTATCGAAGTGTTGTGGGAAGCCTTCAATATCTAGCCTTCACAAGACCAACTATATCTTTGCAGTCAACAAAGTTTGTCAGACAATGCATTCACCAACTCAAGGCCATTGGCAAGCAGTCAAACGGATCCTCAGATATCTTAGCTCCACTGCAAACCTGCAATTTCACATTTCTTCTACTTCAAATCTGTTGCTCTCAGCCTTTTCCGACTCTGATTGGGCAGGAGATAACCTTGATAGACGATCCACTGGCGCTTACTGCATCTACCTGGGATCAAACCTGATTTCATGGCAATCCAAGAAACAAGAAACTGTGTCTCGCTCATCAACCGAAGCAGAATATCGAGCTTTAGCACATGCCACATGTGAAACACTCTGGATTTAAACACTGCTGCAAGAACTTGGTGTCCACATCCATCATCCTCCAATTCTCTGGTGCGATAATCTAGGAGCCACGTACCTCGCTATGAACCCTGTTCTTCATCACAGGATCAAGCACATTTCTCTTGACTATCACTTTGTAAGAGAATGAGTGCAGAACAAATCTCTCAAAGTGGCATTCCTCTCTACAAAAGATCAAATTGCTGATGCCCTGACCAAGCCTCTGTCGACTACACGATTTCTTCAATTACGATCCAAACTGAATCTTCACCAGCTTGGATCGAGGGGGATAGTAGGCCTAGTAATTGAGCCCAATTCACAAAGGCCCATGAATCTGTTATAAACAGCTGTCACTACTTTCCTAGTCTATATATACTGTAATATCTTGGTCAGATAATATACAATAGAGAATCATCTTTCATAACAAACCATTATCTAGAAGCTATTCTCACCTATCTCATTATCTTCTTCTTTTACCTCGTTGCCATCTCATCCTAGGTTCTTCAATTTGAGAACAATCTTCTCAAGTACCACTTGTTAACTTCCATCAATGAGTTCGATACAACTAGATGATTATGGTTGGTGGATTTTAAGGAATAAGCCGGAAAATTTTCAATAGAGGCCACCTATTGAGCCATGGAGCCAGAGACCTAGTAGTAAATAGCTTATAGTGGGGTAAGAGAAAGATATGAGAAATGACTCTAAGGGCTTGTTTGGTGAGCCGAAAATCCAAAAGGACAAAGGTGTATAAATTGTAAAAGATGTAAAAAAAGAGGGGCAAAATTGTAAAATTTTGATAATCCATCCAAAAAAACCATCCTAGAAAGCTTTTTCAAATCCCACTAAAAAGCTCTTAAAAAATCTAACTTCTTGAAACATCTATTATACCAAACATCATGAAGCTTTCAAAAATTACAAAACTCTACAATAATCTACACAATAATCTCCGCCGAACGGGATACTAAGAAAGTAAATGCTATTTCATTTTCATTTTTAAGCTACTTTAATTTATTCTAATGAATTAGTGTTGGAACTAATTTAATAAAAAGAATGAATAAAACATGTTTTAACACATGTGTGCGCCGAACACTTTTTGGGCACATTTCCGGTGGGTTCCGGCCATTATCAACACCGGAAAGTGGGAGCATTGATTCGTCTCCACGAGCTCTTGCTCGTGGTATATTCATACGCTAAATTTGAGTTCCATTTGAATGAGAAATGGATGCCCAAAGTTAGTTGCGTGATAGACAATAAGTTGGAAAACTATTCAAAATTGGGTGCTTCCCACATCATATGGAGAGAGAAACAATGGGATATATAGGACAAGTTTGCTCTAAGACATGTGGCCTTGAGTCACTACCCATTTTCAATGGGGGAACGGTGTAGGCAAACCACCACACGCGCGCGCCAAACTCGTGGTCGTGCCGTGCTGCGGGACGGGACGGGTGAACCTAATTATATTCTGGGTTGACCACCTAATCGGATAAGTCAAATTACCTAGTCCAACAGATCGAAAATCATGGGTTGTTGGACAAGTGTCGGCAGCTTGTTGACTCCGTTTTTGGGCTGGTCAATGGGCTCCGAAGCCCATAGCCCAATCCGTCTCCTCCAGCTCCTATAAATAGAGCGCTCTTCTTCCTCTCATTTCAATCACACCTTCAATCTGCTCTCTTCTCTCTCTTCAAGCTTGCGACTTCTCTCTTTAAGCTTGTGAGCTTTTCTGATCTCAAGAGTGTACGAGGTGTTTTTAGAATTAAGGAAAGAGATTCCGATCTCGACTCTGAAATTTTGACCCTTGTTGTTATATAGCATGTAATTTAACTGATGTATTACACGTTCCTACATTAAGAGGCAACATAGCAGAGAATGTAGAATATTCACGTTGATAAGAGATGTAGAATATTCACGTTGATAAGAGGAAGAAGCACGTTGATAAGAGACAACATAACATGAAATCTCGGTTCTTAAACACCGATAACCGCCGTAATACGGGGTGTTTTTAGAATTAAGGAAATAGATTCCGATCTCGACTTTGCTCAACATACGGACTGCGGTGTAATGAAATTCTAACCCTTGTAGTTATATAGCATGTAGTTTAACTGATGTATTACAGGTTCCTACATTAAGAGGCAGCATAGTAGAGAATGAAACACGTTGATAAGAGGCAACATAACAGGAAATGTAGAATATACATGTTGATAAGAGGATGAACACCCACACCTTATAAGGGTTTGATATATATGTTATTTCAATTTCATTTTCAAGCCACATCAATATCTTATTTACATTAAGTTTATATTTTTTTGATAGGGTTTAAAGTAGGCATTCAATTCGGGTCTAGAGGTTTTACATTTCAAGAACATAGTTTTGGTTGTCATGCTATTGATGATGAGATGTCGTGTTAAATCATATGCCCATGTTCTTGATATGCTACGTTCATCTTTCATTTTTGTTGCACATTTATGTTTAGTTGCTTATTCCTTTTTTGATGGTGTCTCATTTCCCCTTCGATTGTTGTTGATTTGCTGTTTGTATCACCATCGGTCCATTCAATCCAAACAAATCTATTATATTCAAATCTGTTTTTCTTCACAAAACAACAAATTCAATCCACACATTAATATTGCACAAATACATCGTAAATTACAATTATCGACCCATAAATCCACAATGACGTTCAATATGGACTGATGTTAACCACGTTGAACACTACCGTGAGGTAAAAAAAAAACCACACTAATTTGTTTTCTTCACCTTGAACTATAATGTACGAAAACACATTCATACACATTCACGTTAAAACTGTATTTTGATCGTTTAAGAAAAAGTGTATCTAAAAAACGTAGATTTATATTTTGAAATCTCGAAGATCAAAATTTAAATCGTAAGTATCAATTTGAAGATTCAGTAAACTTTAAGGTTTTTTTTTAAAAATTTATAATTTTTTTTTTTTGTGGGGGATCGGAACTCGGAAGTACAGAGGGTTTAACTAGGGTTCTTCCTCCCTTACTAAAAATAAGAAATTTAGAATAATTCCGCGGTTGCTACTATATGGCGTTCCCCCAACGCTTTCTTCTCTCCAAGGGTTTCCAATAGACCACGTTTTTCAAGTTTTCCTCTTTCATTGTTCTCTCTCACTCTCTCTCGCAACTTCCACCGCCATTAGAATCAACAAGCAGTTCCCTCCCATGGAGGCTAGAGCTGGAACAATCGCCCTAAATTCTTCCCACGGCGCTGTCGTCGATGGTGTCGCCACTCGGAAGCTCCTTCAACAATCCCAATCGCAGTTAGGAACCGTATCGCAACTTCTTGCCGGTGGTGTTGCCGGCGCTGTTGCCAAAACTTGTACCGCACCTCTTGCTCGCCTCACGATTCTCTTTCAGGTTTTATTTCGTCTCCATTCTTGTCTGATTTTGTCATAATGAATGATGCAGTGTCTGGGATTCGGACTCAATTTTTCTCTCTTTGTTAGTTCGTTTGACATTGCATTATATTTGTAATTGGCCTGTTCATTTTTATGATCTAAATCTAGTGATGCAAAGGACATTGAATTACTCTATTCCCTGTTCTTGACCTCTGATTATTAACGAGGTCAACGGAGTTTAAAAGTTTTTAATTAACTGAGAAGGTTAAACGGATCGAGCGATCCACTGCCGCTAGGTTCGTTTTCTTAACGCGGCTGCTTGAAACATAATTGAAGTTAGTTTAGAGTGGATTGACGCAGGTGAAATGAGTTCCTGAAAACATGTCTGAAATGAGCTCGTGATGTTTTTCCATAGCACTTCTCTTCGACATATCTGGGTAAGAAAGTTGACTTGCAATTTGACATTACTGGCGAAATGTTGTCCTTTTGTTTGGTAATGAGAGGACTTAGGAGTTACTTTGTACTTAAGAGAGCTTGCTCAAATAAACCGTAGGAGTGCATTTAAGTTTCCTACACCTTGCTTTGCAAGCGATCAGCAAGGCTTGATCTCATTGTCCTAATTTCCTGTAGGTGCAAGGCATGCATTCGGATGTTGCAGCATTGAGTAAAATAAGCATATGGAAAGAGGCTGCACGCATTGTTAATGAGGAGGGTTTCCGAGCTTTTTGGAAGGGGAATATGGTCACAATCATACACCGCCTTCCTTATTCTGCTTTCAACTTCTATGCTTATGAACATTTCAAGAAGGTTGGTTGTTATCGTTAGTTCGTTGCTGTTGCACTTTGTGATTGTGTGTGTCGCACTGTTTAATGGCTGTTTTGTCATTGTTTAATAATTTTTGCAGCTGTTAACATCGTTTCCTGGCCTCACTAATGATGGTGGTTATGCGGGTAAAGGTGTTGCACTGCATTTTGTTAGTGGGGGGTTGGCAGGGATAACAGCTGCCTCAGCTACATATCCGTTAGACCTTGTTAGGACACGTCTTGCAGCACAGGTAATACCGCCAGAACCCGGTGTTATTCTGTTAGACCTTTTTTATCCAGTGTGTATTTACTGAGATTGATAATTAAAATTACTGGGTTCTAGCAATTAATCTTATCTTTCGTGAGATACCTTTGTTTTGTTTATTTTACTGAAATTTTGTTTGATAGCTTATTTTTGGTCATGGTATATAAGGAATAGGGCACTGTATATTAAGAAGTACTTATTTTGTAGCAGTTAGGAGCTCTTTATTGACCGGGTGAGATTAATTGTCTATTTAGGGAGTAATTAGTTATCATTAGTTTGTATCATACCTATGTCAAATGTTTTACGGAAACATCATCACTCATCAGTGGTCTTGAACAACTGATAAGGCGTTTTGAACTTGTACTGCAATCAATATAAAGTATAATATTTTGATATTCAAATTGAAAAACTAGAATGCTTCTTTAGATGATTAGTCATGATGTTGAGATGCCACCGTTGATGTCTGATATTCTAGCAACAATGTATGATCTTGGTTTTGCAGCGAAATGCTATGTATTATAGAGGTCTATCGCATGCACTTTGTACAATTTTTAGAGAAGAAGGATGTCTGGGTTTGTACAAAGGCCTAGGAGCTACATTGCTGGTATGTATATGATCCTTATCAATTCTGTTATTTAAGTAGGCAAATTTCTCTCTTGTATTCCCCTTAAGACATCCACCAACCTCCCCATGTTGCAGGGTGTTGGACCAAGTTTAGCAATAAGTTTCTCTGTTTATGAAGCTTTGAGATCCCATTGGCAATCCCAAAGGTTAGACGCTTAGCTGTGGCTTCCCTCATTATAGTAGTTATGGCCTCCCTTTATATGTGTATGGATATTCTAACACGCCTCTCTGTTTTCTTGTTTTGTTTTCTTCTCTTGCTCTCTCGCTTCCTGCAATCAGGCCCAATGATTCCACACTAACTACCAGTCTTGCTTGTGGAAGTTTATCGGGCATGGCATCTTCAACTTGTGAGTCAAATGCGAAATCTCAATAATTTTCTTTGTCACCATTTCCATTGCAATTATAGTGCTCCTAGATCTAGTAGTACAAAGATATTACATTACCTTGTGGTCCTTGCTATCCTACTGAAACATTTTGAGGTATTTTTGGATGTCATGAATAAAAAGCAATTATGTAGTTATTGGTGAAGTGTATTATAGGCCATAAAACACGTAGTATAAAACATGCATTGTACATCCAAACAACCCTACTTCACTCTTATTAACGTCACTCTTTTTGACCTCGTTCATCCTTGCAGTGACATTTCCTATAGATCTTGTGAGACGAAGAATGCAATTGGAGGGCGCTGGTGGTCAAGCTCGAGTTTATAGAAGTGGTATCCTTGGGACGTTTGGGCAGATATTCAGAACAGAGGGCTTACGCGGCTTATATAGGGGAATCCTGCCCGAATATTACAAAGTTGTTCCCGGTGTTGGCATTGCATTCATGACTTACGAAACTCTCAAGGTTCTTTTATCACCAAAATCGTCTACATAGAAGGTTCCACCGTAATTTGACTCCTGTGGTCTAATCATCACAACTCCCAAAACGGGTCATGAGGATGATCAAAACATAGATTGCTTCACACATTATTGTGTTCATTCAACCCTATTAGGTAGAGACTGTAATGACATGTAGTCTGTTTACAAGTCAATTCTTCAAATGTAACTCATATACGAGGAAACTTGGATTTGTGTTCTTGAAGTTCATGAACCACGTATGTGTACAGTTATATTTGCACTAGAGTTAGACAAATTCTCCGGCATCAGCTAGTCTCGCACTTAGTCGTATGTAGATTTCAAATCTTCCGATGATCCTATGATCAAGAGTTTTGCAACCCAAAGGGGATTTTTGTATGTACTGTTAAAGATCAGCGTAACATGCTGTAAACTTGTTTGTATTGGTTTGTTAGGTTTAACAGCTCAATTTTGAATTCCTTACGTGGCAATCAATTTATTTTATTTTGCCTTACGATCTTATCCTTGTGCACACAGCATGAGTACTTTGCGGGTTTGTTGGTGGTATTTTCTAGCGTGCTGATGTGCGTGGGACATGCATTATCTATCATGCCATTTTTCATGCATGTTTGAGTTTGGTTCTTAAGGATTTTTTAAGCTAAGTTACACAGACAACACAGTAACTTATTTTTTACAACAGATTAAGCTCAAACATATTAACATTGAGTTCTAAACTGAAATGTCCTTAATCAGATCAAAATACACTTAGGGCCCGTTTGGAAGCACCTAGAATCATTCCCGGTAACGGAATGATTCCGAATCAATCAAAAACTGCGTTTGGTTAGAGGTCTTTTAACACATAAAAGTAATCTCATCCATTCCATTTCCTTTCTCTACCCTTATTCGATTCCATTCCGTTTCCATTCTACCGCTCCAACCAAACGGGCACTTAATTGGATTCAATTCTAAACAGAACCTCTTATGAGCCATGTTTCTTTTCCAAACTTTAAAGTACTACCCCACTGATATTCCCCTTTGTGATCTTTTGACTCAAGCCTTCAAACTCCCTCGAAGCTCGAGTAAAGCTGCATCCTTTGAGCATATTGAGACCCATTCGACAACTTGGGTCCAGTTCGAAAGTCCGTATCATGGTCCAGCTACAGCTTACATAGACTGTAAAGTTGTCTGAGCATTTTGATCAATATACCCATTCCATTGCAATGGATATGCCAATTACAGATTCTAATTCAGCATCAATCAAAGCATTTTAGCCTTTTTCACAAAGCAATCATCTTATTTCTCTATCACTCTGCCAATTACAGATTCTAATTCTATAGCATTATTCTAATGCTAGTTTCTTTGGATGCCCTGAACTCTCTTCTACCCCGTTCTCTCGAGTCCTTGAAGGCCAGATTACATCATTTGGATGCTTTGATCTTTTTGACGGGTGTCGCTAATGTAAAAGACAGTCACTTGCTTGGATGATAGTGTGACAACATAGCTAAGGAGTGCAGGAAATTTAGGACATTGTGACAAGATAGCTAGGAAGTACAAGAAAGAATAAACCACGAATTCTCCTCGCTTCGCTTCATCAAAGGGTCATCATCACTTTTCATCTAATCTTATAGATACATTAAGGGCCCGTTTGGTTGTAACTGCGGAAACGGAAATGGAATGGAAACGAATCTAAAACCATACATATATCTTTGTTCATGAAATTACTCCTTGTGGTTTGAGGTAATTGTAGTAGAATTTGATTAGTTTTGATACCCTATAGGAAAACAAAATGGAGGGAAGCCACAAGGAATGATTCCAAATAATTTCATGAACAAGGTACATATATGGAGTAGATTCGTTTTCATTCCATTTTCGTTTCCGCAGTTACAACCAAACGGGGTAATAGTTCAAAGTTCAAACATCTTGAGCTCTACTCACAAAGCAGTCAAAATCTGATTTACATTTTTGAAAAAGATAACCCAAAAATTCCTAATTTACATGATTGGTCAAAAAAGGAACAAAATCTACTTTGATGATGGATTTTCATTCTTTGGCTTTATGCCTATGTGGAGCCCTTCAGACAATGTATGGACTACTATAAATGCTGCCTCTTACCCTCCTTTGATCAAGCAAGTTAGCAGCAAAGAATACTAATTACCGTTGGCTTTGCACATGCACCATAAGAGCTTTATGTTAGTTAGAAATGGCTAATCTGCATCCTGAGGCTCAGATTTATTTGTTTGTACTTAAGTACAGCGATATTTCCGAGCCTCGCGGATGTAGGTTATCTGTCTCTTCCCAACACTATACAGACTACTGCTTATATCAATGGTGTAAGAATGTTTGCAGTTGATAGGTAACCATCCTGGCTATTCATATTTTCTTTGAGAAGGGTCATTTCTCTTGTAAAAACAGTATTAATTATCTTTTTTAATAGTTTTTTTTATCAGCAAATCTATCATTTTCAACATTATTCCATTTCCATGCAGAAGACTCCAGGCTAAGATTACAGGATACTCTTGTAGGTTTCTTCAACGTAATTTCAACAAACCAGAACTCGGTCCTGATGACAGTTTATAAATGCATTGTTAAATAGTTTAAAGGCAAGACTTTTTTGTCAGGAAAACTCAAGGCCGGAGATGATTTCATCTTTTGCATGGAGGTGTGCTCCGAATATGATAGAATATTGAGACATCGATTTCAACGAACCAGAACTCGGTCCTGATGATCCTTTATCTTATGGAAGTGATTGGAGTCCTTTCTGTTCTGGAACAATGACAGAGATTATATTCTCATGATGAATTGCTTGCTCTGTTGTTAGAATATGACTATCATGGCATGCTTCTGTACAGCATCTCAAACAGCAAACTATCTGTACACAATTACACATGACAAAGCTGGAAACTGTATACAGTCTGTTTAAGAGATAGATAGATTGTTAACAATGGTGATTACCCATATCAACTCTGTTCTGGATTAGTTATGCAAATTATACTATCTTCCCCAGCCCCTAGTTTATTGTCAATACAAAGACATGATTAAGGGCTTGTTTGGTATTCAATATCTCATGTATGCGTTTGGCATAATGAACTATATCAAGTATCATAATTGTAACTTCCAGTCACTAGTGCATAAGACTTTGTGTAGTGTCGTAAACAAAACAGAAATGGTTAAAATAAGCCCAAAAGCAGAAACCAAAATATGTGCACTTTGATGCAAGATGGAACTGTTGCGTTAGAATAAGAACCAAAGAGGGAGACGCAGAGAAGCGCATATGCAAGAGCAAGCGATAGAGTGAGAAGAAATCTGATACCTCTTCTTTTTTTTTAGGTATCAAAATGGTCCAAAAGTAAAATATGGGGATACATGCCCTAAGAATGGTACGTACAATCCGCTAGCTACCCTAAATGTTGGATTTTTTTTTGTAAATTTGTATGTTGGGTGTGCTTTTTTCATGCTCGAGTGACGTTTGATCAGATATGGTTCTTGTGTGGGTTTTATCTAAGGAATATTGAGCTTAAATTGGGATCTAGGTTTATTGTGAAGAACCCTAGTTTTGGAGGTTTTGATTTTGGATAATCAAAATCTGAAATTGCTTGAGGGCTTAGACTTTTCTTGCTTTCAGGAGCTCGTGTATACTAGGAATTAAATTTCTGAGATTATTTTATTGGTGGACTGATTATTTCCGGGTTTTCTGCATTTGGAGCTTGTTCGACGAAACGGGAAAACCCTGAAAATTGGGATATTTACCTTGGTAAGGGTTCTTTCTGAGAGAAAAGGAATCGAGTATTGTTCAACATATATGAATTGTGATGAAGAAGATTTTACACTAAATAACCTTATAATCTACAAAATATGTGATGTGCTGTTCATGTTCCTTTGTCCAATCAATCTTTGCTAAAAACAAAATAGGAAGGATCCTAAGACGAGCATAAGCATATGCGTAAGTATAATCTTCAACAGATAGCGAAGAGCCGAAGATACAAAACTTCAACATCCATCAAAAGAAGCATCTTCAACAAGCTTTATGATACCAGGAAAAAAAACAAATAAAAATGATTCTGTAATGCCTATATAAACTGTCATTTGCAACACTCTGATATCATCATTGGATCTTCTACTGATAACATACTTCATACTGTTGGTTAGAATTAGGTAATCTGCATCCTGAGGCTCAGACTTATTCATATCCAATTTCCGAGCCTACGGTTGCAGATTATCCCTCTTCTTGCCAATATCTGTCAAAATCATCTGGCTTCGGATTTTCTTAGAGGTATATATCTGTATGTTGTTCATCTTCTGATCTCATGAAGCTGTTAATAAGTTTTTTTGCTGAACTATCTGAGATTATTAATAAGTTTTTTTTTGCTGAACTAGGGTTTGATTACTTTGATATGCATGTTCTTGACTGCAAAAACATGATTGCTGGATTATCTTTTAGTTTTTACAGAACTGCTAATGATATAACATCATATGCTTCACATAAAGCTATATTGATGAAGAATCATTAGAAGAGAACATTTATGATTGGAATTGAAGCTACAAGTTATAATATTCAGTTAACATCCTATCATCTCTTACATACATGTTTCCTAACGAAAACGACGAGAATTTGCTTTACTACTTTCACATAAAATCATTAATATTTAAAATGTAAAGAAAAGAAAAGCAAAGCATATCATAGCAATCATGTAGGGTAATGAAAGGAATACTGGATACCCTAAACTATTCAAATAGTAGACAAAAGTAAGCTTCTTTTTTTTGGTGTAAGCAAAAGTAAGGTTCTTTGAGTATAATTCTGTCTGTATTAATCTATTTAAAGACGACAGTGTTTCAAAGGAAATGAATACTACTATGTACTTATTAGGGTTCTTTTACAGACATTTCTCTCTCGTTGTTTGGACCATTCATGTGACAAAAACCTCATTTGATCAATTTCTCATGATTATAAGTACTTATAAACTAATATAAAGGAAATATAGATCATTGAGATGTGTTGTGTACTGTACTCTGAGAAAACTGGTGTTGCTGTTTGAACTTTGAAGGAGATTTGGTCAATGAATGATTAAATGATCTACTGCTGAATTGAAATGCAAGTGTTAAACATCCAAAGAAGCCTTAAAAGTGAAGCTAAATGGTCAAAGATTCAGATTTCAATAAAAGGAGAGTCAGAAAAAGGTCAAAAACAGAATAAGAGAAGCTCAGTATTATTATTATTACTCAGAAAACAAAGACAGATGCTCTTAAAAGCTTCTCAATTGTTCAGTGCATAGAAAAGCTGCAAACACTAATTAGCCCTAAACCAGTTTGATTATCTTTAAACAGGATTCAAGAGATAAGATAACAGCATTAAAGAAAATTGTTCCTTTCTTTGTTCATTGATAAGAGAACACATATTACAAGACAATACAGAAAGAAAAGGATAGGAATCACTAAATGAACTAATTAACTCTTTTCTAACCCTAATTTTGAAATCCCATAAAGTTTACAGTACACCAAATAACAATGCCCAAAGCCCTAAAAGATGAGAAAAACGCGTAATTTTCACTCAAATTGTATCCAACACTTTACTGGAAATCCAAATTCAGATCAAGAACATAAAAAACTACATTTCCAGCAATCATCATCATTTCCGGGTTCTAAACAGGAAAACACTAAGATCCTGACCAGGACAATCGTCATCTGGGTTAATCAAATGGTAAGACTCTGAATCTCCACCGCCCACAACCCATTCATAATTAGCTCTCATATACATGATATCACCTCCTTGATCTGATCCTTCAGTTGACCCGGATCCGGGTACAGATGGAATCACTCCAGCTCCGACAGTCATACTCTGCATTTTCTTTAACATTACCCGGGTTTCTTCAGACGCTTTTCTTCGAGATGCGAATCCAATCTTGCGCCCGTTACAGTACATACTCCAAACGGGAATGGAATGAAGATGGCATGGACCTAGATCCGACCCGTCACATTCGAGTGCAATTCGGACCAACCCAGATTGCATTTCCTTGATTAGGTTTTGTGTTGAAAGCGAAAGTTCGAGAAGCAGAGAGGGTTTGGAGGAAAGTCGATCGAGTTGGACACAGAACCAGACATGGGAACGACGATGGCCAAAGAAAGTGCAAATCACCATTGATTTGGAAGGTCGAGGTGGGATTTGACTTGAAACGCTTTCGTTTGATGAGGAGGAGACGCTGGAAACTGAAGAGGAGGTTGATGAAGCATCTTGGTTTTTGTTGTTGCGGTGGACTCTGTCTCGGACTCTGCTAGTGGTGGAGTTGGTGGTGTTTGTTCGACGGCGATGGTGGTGATGAGATTTTGTGGATTTGATGTCGTCTCTCAGGGAGGTGCTGAGGCGTTTCTTGGTGGAGGTTATGGTGGTTGTTGGAGTTTTTGATGAGGCAGTGAAACAGGGGAGGAGTCGCCGGAAAGAGTCATGAATCTTCGTCATGGTTCTGGATGAAGAACCAAGAAAAGGGATGTTGATGGAATGAATTTCAGGGGTTGGGTTTCTTCTTTTTCTTTCTTATGGAAAGGAAAAATCTTTTGGGTTTTTTGGGAAGATGAAGAGATGAGGAAGAAAGCTGTTCGAGTATGACTGTATGAGTGGGTTTATATAGGAAGAAGGCGCGAAAACTTAACATAATCTGTTAGTTTTAATTATTTACTAGTATATTCCGAGTCGTCACCCACGAGTCAACTCACTTTTCTTTTTTTTTTCTTTTTTTTTAAGAGAAATACACACTTCATTCAATAATCCACTGCCACTAATCACCAGAATGTTATCGGCAGCCTGTAATATCCTCCCAATAATCATTCCAACCGAATTCCGTAATATTCTCCGCTTCTTAATCTGTGAAATAAGCCCCAAACAGTCCGACTCCACAATGATATGAGATAGATCATAATCCACTGCCACCTGAACAGCCCACAAGACAACTTCCGCTTCCGCCTCCTCCGGTGATGATCCATGCTGAATGGATTTTGTACCTATGAAACATACCTCTCTCTGATCGTCCCTTATTATAAATCCAACACCACATTTTGCAGGGCAACACGATGCATCAGTATTTACCTTGAAGAATCTAGCCGGTGGTTTCTGTCATCTAGGCTTATTACCCACATCATTGCCTGTCAACCTTGTACTCGTACGCTGCACTTTATGGAACTCCTCCAGCCACTGTAATTGTTGCTCCACCAACAAGTTATCGTCTCTAACAAAGCCTTGAAATATGGCACCATTTCTAGACTTCCAAATCCTAAACTAGATCATGGCCCAAACTTCAAGTTGTTTTGACGTAGCCCTCCCGATAAATGCCCCAAACATATTCTTGAAAGATACATCTTGTAAGAATATACCTCTCAAGTACGGCACAAGCTTCCAAACTCGTCGAGCCTTGACACACGTACATAAAACATGCTCAACAGTTTCCACACCACCACATGCCCAGCATCTTGGATCATCTCGACAATTGCGCTTCATCAAATTATAGTTGCAGGGAAGAATTCCAGCTACACATTTCCACATAAAATCACGAACTCTTGGTGGCACATTCATCTTCGAGAGATAACTCCACAACTTGCTTTCTTCAGTAGGTGATGAAGCAGAACCAACATCTTCATCTCTATTTTTTTGTTCCATCAGTTGATGATAGCAAGATCGGACTGTAAAATTACCACTCTTATCATAGTACCAAGCCAACACATCCGGAATGGAAGAATCCACTAGGTGATTCCGGAGAATCAGGGCACTATCATAATCAACAAATAGGGTTCGAACAGCCTGTTCCTCCAAGCCTTTAACTCTCAATCAATAAATTCACTCACTTGGTTAAACTGATCATCCAGGAGAGGACAATGAATCAGCCTAAAACGTGTCGGACGAGGAAGCCAATTATATTCTCTAATTGAGATTGACCGACCATTACCCACATTCCAGAAAAGACCTAAACGGAAAATTACATTAAACCACCCAATTTTAGTTGAATTTACATCTCATTGTTGTACAACGATAATGGGGTTGCACTTATTGTTAAGAAAATTTGAATGAACGATTATTATTAATTTTAACTAGAAAAAAATTGATAAGATAACCAAAATAATTTTTCTAACTAGAAAACTATTTTTTAAAAAGATTTTGAAAATTGACCCTTATTTAAACTAATAAAGCACCCTTTACTCCCTTCTTTCTCTTTGGGAGAAGAAAAGAACTCTTTTTCCTTCTTCTTTCATGTCCAAATCGGATGTTCAAATTCATAACCATTTCGGCCAATTCTCGCTCTTACGTGGATCTAATTTCGCCGATTAACCTCTAGTGATGTTCACGACAACGCTTGATACCACTCAAGCATTGATGAATTTGGATTCTTCCGGGATGAACTCAAACATCAAATCGTTAAACGTTCATGGTAGAATAGCGATTTTTGATACCAATGGAGGTATTTCCACGATGATGATCAAAAGTTGTGTTAGCTTTATGAGCAAAATCTTGTGACAATCTGTTTGGACTTGTCGGATAATGTGATTATTTTAAAACATACGATTATCCACTTTTAAGGTCCTGTTAAGAACTTTGTTTTTTTTAATTATTTTTTATTGTGAAAGAACTTCAATTTGGTTGCATCCTTGATTTGTTTTGACCCTGATGAAGCAAAAGGAGAATTGATTTGTAGACAATTATTCCTTTTGATGAATAAAAAGTATAAATGATTTGTTGACAATTATTGTAATTTTGATGATGTAAACTATCTTTCTTGATATATATATGATGTATATGAAATCTTTGTGATTTAAATTTGGACTTAAAAAACTATGATTTATAATGCATATAATGTATTTGATAAAATGATTTAATGAAAATATAATTTTGTCGACAACTCTAATTGGTTGTTGATAGTTCATTTTACACTTATTGATTGTCCTGAAAAAAAATCATGAGAAATTATACTTGTTGACAATATATCTTACACTTGTTGATAATACATTTTGCACTTATTGACAATCCGATTTTTTTATGAAAATATATATTTGTTGACCGTTCATTTTATATTGCTGACAATACATTTTAGACAATATATGTTACATTTGTTTATAGTCTAAGCAAATTTATTGAAAAAAAAATCTTGTTAACAATTCATTTTACACTTATTGACGGTCCATTTACACTTGTTGACAATACTTTTACTTTGTTGACCGTACAGAAAAATTATGAAAAAACATATTTGTTGCAATCTACTTTACACTTGTTGATAGTACATTTATAATTGTTGGTTTTCCGAAAATAATTATGAAAAATATATACTTGTTGACATTCTATTTACACCTGTTGATAGTCCATCTTACACTAGTTAACAATACATTTTACATTTGTTGACCGTCCATTTTACCTTTGTTGACCGTCCATTTTACTACATTTTATCTTTGATGACAATCAATTATACATCTTATCCATTATTGTTGACAATCACAATTTTGATGGTCAACTTGTTAACAATCTGGAATTATTTTTATACTTAAAGTAGTTAGTGTTTGGATGTGTGGGTGAAAAACATGTTTGTATTGATTTGACGAGATCTCTTCTGTGATTTGCTTAGGTAGCTAAACATGAAATAGCTTGTATCGAAAATCAACATGAGTTTCTTCTGTTTTCTTTTGACATGTTTGGGTTTTTTTCCTCTAGATGCCATCGAGGTTCTCAAAAGGCTGTTGACATGTTTGGTTTTTTTCCCTCTAGATGCCGTCGAGGTTCTCAAAAGGCTGCAGCGGGTCTTGCATGATAATGTTGTGTCGCCTAGGTCATACATAGCTTTTAGGAGAATGGTTAACAATACAACTTGTTGTCCGCCTTACCATCTACCACGATGTAAAAATGATTAATAACAGTACAACTTGTTGCTCGCCTATCATCTTCCTCGATGTAAAGTTGTTAGCATTTCACTCCATTCATAGATAACGGGGTCAAAGTGTAAATATACATAAATAATATACCATAGTGTACATCTTATTGTGTAGCAACATGCTGTTGAAATCGGAATTTGTATGCTACACAACATGCTGAAATCGGAATTTGTGGTTTAAGTTGCTAGCATTTCACTCCATTCATCCATAAAAAACCAAAATCCAGTTACATACAAGCTACAAACGTAATCAACTCCGTTCCTAGTTCAACTCGATCAAAATGCTACATAACAATAAAGATCAAAGTTCACATACGCACAAAATACACCCTTATTTGAAGAAACCATCAACCAGACTAGTACACTACCAGTTATATCACAGCCATATCAAGAAACCTGAGCTGACATGTCTTTTTTCTCTTTCCATGTAGGCATCACTGGACCCCGCTCCACCTCGCCCAGTCAACAAACTGCATGCCTCCATAAATGTTGTTGGCGAATCTCACACCCACTGTGAAGGCCAATGCAACCGGTGGAACCTTCTTCCCTAGAGGAGAAGCTTCTACAACGCGTTCTAGCCCGTTTATGATCTGATACCTGGTGTTTGAAGATACAGCTAGGAAGACACCTATTGGTGGCAAGAACACAAGCATCAATCAGTAAATCATCAAAACATGTTGTAAATTCCAGGATGTAATCTGACAATAAGTATGTCTAAATCTTCAGCATTATTGAAAAGAATTGGATTGTAGAGCATACCCCAAAGAGCTGCACTCTTGATTAGAGGTGGCACTGGTATGTCCTCTTCAGATTTTTTTATGCTCCTGGAAAGCAGAACAACAACAAATGGTTTGATAAGTTCTCAATGAACATCAACCTTGAATCAACATGGCTCGACCAACTCATATTATGCTGCATATATATGTTAACACTCTGGAACTACTATCTATATTTTATAACTAATGGACTATTGTGTACATATAAAATGTGTAAAAGCAATTATTATGCTAGTTTTATACTACTAGTATATATTAAAAGAGCGCCTTAGTATGCACCATTCTGAAAAGAAGCAAATCGTGCAATATCATGAGTAATACAAAAGAGAGGATACCTCTTTGCAGTCATGATCAAATTAGCAATCCCTTGCCCGATTAAACCACATCCAAATCCAACTGATCCATAAAGAACACCCTGAATTGCAAAGCAGGCAGGAGTTGGATGCAAAAAGTTCAGTGACACACTTAAAAGTTTTTGGCTACATTAATACACTGTAAAAAGAGGCTGTAACTACCATGTTCAAGTGTTTGTTACCTTAAAGAAGTATGTAGCAATCCTCTGCTTTACCGAAAACCTGCATCCTGGTCTTTCTGCTTCAAATACACTGAAAAATATGAAATAAAAGGATCAGTCAGCTAACAACGTAAAACAAGGACTCAAAATATGCAGCAATAGCAGTGCATCCATGTGAAATAAGACTATATATCCACACAGGGCTCAACAGAAGTAGCTAGGATATGTGTCAAAAGTGTCTTATTGCCCATACATTTTCAAGTTCATCCTATGCCAATTTTATAAGTAGCTCCCAACAGCCAATGTGTTCTCTACAAGCAAAAGGGGAAGAAAAGACTATACAAAGGGATTTTAACAACCTGCTCGGAAGATCTGCATACATCTTCTGGAAATTTCCAAGGAAACCTTTGGACACGGATGGCTGCCCAATGCGAGCATAGGGTGCTAGCATACCAACTAAGGCAATGTTGACAACAATTCCAACTAAGAGGTCCGCAACATACAATTCAAACTCTGACCAAAAGTCTTTCCCTCTTTTTTGAACTTCAGCAAATGTGGCGCAAACTGAATCAATCACTATCTGCACCAAGTTAACAACCATGGATTTTGTACCCTCAAAATAGTATGATAAGTAAACAACTAATCTCATAGATGCATATAATACGTCACAAACCTCGGCTCCCACTTTAAAAAGGAAAGATGGATCGACTAACATTCGATTACGCAGCATAGCCCATGACCTCATCAAAAAACCCAAAGGCCATACTGAGCCCTGTAGCATAGTCACAAAACACACCAATTGAAAAAGAACAATATAAATCAATACAATTGTAGGCACATGAGTTAGATGACAGTATCAAGCAACAATATACCTGCAAATCTAGATATCTAAAGAGAAGTAATTGGCGTACCTGCAAATCTAGATATCTAAAGAGAAGTAATTGGCGAAGCTCCCCATTCTGCGCTGCCTTGAGCATATCCGATGGAAGGGTAGCCCCTCGAGCTTCTACCTCTCTCATCACCTCTTCAAACTTCATTACAGGGCCAAATTCCTTCTCCTGGTACTCTTCCTCTTCACCACCATCGCCTCCACCACCACCCCCACCTCCCCCAAAATGCTTCCCATTTCCTCCATTACCATCTTCAATGCCTCCACCACCATCTTCATAGTCAGCCTTCGGCACATGATTGGTTTCTAAAACCCTAACATCATTTCCTACAGAGATATTGGCATCTTCGTTGGAAACTGTGATTGAACTAGCTCCGGATTCAAATTCACTTTTAGGCTGCAACATACTCACAACCACAGATTGACTTTTGTTCTTTTTATATAAACAAATACCGGCTATTCTAAATGATGCCGGTCTCTTCAGTGTAACCATCGCAAGGCTTTGAGGCCTCAAATTGACAGTGTTCTGACAGTTCACGGAAGTCAAATTGACCAAATTCAACAAGCCGGGACTCGCCATTATTCAACCAATCGGTTCCACGTTCTTAATGAAATATCGGCAAATAGCTATCGAAATCAAATTACCAGCACAACAGTAACATGCAAGAGATAATCAAAATACGAACTTTACAAAAATCGCAAACAAAGCAAGCCCCTGGAAGTGTGGATTAAAGACAGACCTAAGCAACCCCCGGAAGTGCGGATTCGTGCTTCTTCAACCTCTCAAGTTGTTGACTGATGTTAATCGTGTTGAATGACCATGAAACTAATGCTCACTTGGATCGATATTAACTTTGGCATCCAAGTAGCTCGGAAGATATTGTCTCGGGGATACGCACCTATGACGATAAGAAAGTACACTTACATCTTCAGTAAAGAGCTAAAGGTTAATATAACTAAAATGTTTTTGTTCAGTAGAAGGTTTTAATTAGTAATTGATCCTACTTATGGATTGTAATTTAGCTACATTTACTAATTACAAAGTTATACTTTCTAACCAAAAATATTTACAAAGTTATACCTTTCGTATCAATTATTGGTTTCTTTGAGTGGAAAAACAATTAGGGCTGATCAGGTATGTTCCGAATATCGGGTTGGAATGAAGAATGGGATTGGAATTAAGAATGAGCTAATCCAATTAGGTGTTGTGTATGTTATTGAAATAGTCTGGGTATTAGAATGACTCAAAGCTTTATTTTTATCTGGGAATCAAATTTGTGAATAAAACTAAAATCACTCAATTTTTGGAGTCATTTCGCATTTTAGGCCTTATCAGATATGAGTAATAAAATGGATCATTCTCATCCCCATTCCCGAGTACAGATTATTCCATTATAATCAAACAATTTCACGTCATGAATTGTTCAGAACTAACAGCTAAGATATTTTGGTGCCTGTTTGTGCAGATGTTAGTAACTATGTCTAGCACGAATAAGCCACAATCATGACCATAATGCGAAAAACTTCCCTTTAGAAAGTCTGATCTCCCTTTTAGGGCGTCTAAAGGGTTTCTGAATTTAGGTTTCTATGATTATTTATTGCTGCGTATTTTCTTACGAAAAACTGCCTTCCTAGAACAGTAGAACCATTAGAGATTGTTGAAACAACTCACTTAGAAACACCCAAATCAGATTGCATGCATAAACCGCAATGCAAACAATAAAAACTCGACATCAGAAAACCCCAAACCCTCAAAACAGATTGCAAACATAAAACGGAATTCAAACTCAAAACTTTAAGCATCAGACCACTGGAAAGAGTGAATTCTAACATAATTCGAAAAGATTGCAAACATAACAACTCAGATGAAGCAGTGAAGATGGTCGAAGAAGGACCCAACACAGATCTAAAAGAGGACTCACCAGGCGGTAATGTCGCAGACGATGGTGGCGATGTGGGTGGCGGCCTGGCGGTGGGAGAGGAGTGAACAAGGGCAGAAGCAGAAGAGGAGGGGGGAGCGAGGAGCCGACCCTAAGGAGGAAGGTGCCGAAGACTGAGAAGGAAAGATCAGGGCCGGCCTTAGTACTGGGCGGTGTGCCCAGGGCCCAAAAATAAATGGGGCACCAAGGGCGGTGTGTCCTTGTCTATAGGCAAGCATTACAGACTATCAACTTCATCTAGAATGTGGGACGATAATACGATATTGCCATGGATTTAGCCTTTAGGGCTATGTTTGGTATGGAGTTTATTATAGCTCAAAGTGGTGTTCTTGATAACAAAATGTCTCGTGCTTATTTACGGGGCGTGAATATATAGAGATTAAGCTATGCGTAATTTTTATTTATTTTTTAATTTTTTTTTTTTGAAGAGTTACTTACTCTCCCAATATCAGTTTTTCATACATGCCGCCAGGAGAATTCGAACTCGAATCTCCGAACTAACCACTTAAAGAGTCTAACATTGAGTATTGATAAGTTATGTGTAATTTGATCACCCACCAAACGACCCCCTAATCTTTTTGTGATCTTTTTATGAAATATCGTCAATCAATTTCATGTTATGAGTTGTTTGGTCTACGTACGTAAAATCTGTTACGCGTCAGCAACTTTTAGAAACGTAAAAATACTCTAACAGATGGTGGAAAGTTTGCTTTCGACAAACCAGATTAATGGTGTCTAATCTTCGACGTCACGAAAGTATTGGGCCTTGGGGATTTAATTTTGGGCCAGATTATAAATCCAAAGTATTGGGCCTGGGAGATTCAGGCCCAAAGTATAAATGGGCCGGCCCATATTTCATTGTTTCGTATTCACGAAGTAAAATAACTCGACTATTCGACTTTTCATCAGAGCGCATTATTTGGCACGATAACCTGTCGCGAAATTTCATTTCCGTAGCTTCGTTTCTAAATTCGTCTCGACTTGTTTCCAAATATCCTATATTTCTCCGCCATAGAAACCTTCTGATCTTCTCCCTGTTCATCTACCTCAAAGGCTCGAACTGCTCTGATCAGAGACTTTTAATCCCCAGTATATAGGGTTTCAATTGAGAGTTTCGAGTTCAAGTTACAGAAAGAAGGTAACCGATCACGATGGACTGGGGAAGTGTGACAGCTGAAGATCTGATAGATGCTCTAAGAGAAGTCGATTGGTCTTCGCCGCCTCGTCCTCTATCCGAGTTCTTTTCCCGATTCACGCTCCCTCGATCTTCTTCCAAGTGGAACAGCCGTCTCAAATGCAACCTCTACTAGTACGTTCTTCTGCCTGTCTCTCGCACTCTCTTTTTTGTTGTTGCGCAAATCTGGAAATTTAATTTTGAGCTTCGAATATAACTCTCTGATAGGGTCAATCTTTATAGAGTCTAGAAATTGTTTGCTTTGAGATCTGTCTGAACGAGAAATTTTGAAACAAAAGTATATGCTAAAGACCGCGTTGTAAAATTGCTGAGAAATTGTCTCCAGTTTTTACTTGACGTTGCTGCATCAGCACGTAACAGACAATTATTGTCGCTGTCAGTATTCCATATTTGCCTGGTCTACTAAACTCGATCTCAAGCTGCCGCCTGCTTTTTCATTCAGGCTGCATCTGACACTACTTGAATAAAAGTATTTGCAGAAAATTAGCTTCTATGAGAAAATATATATTTGTTGCTTGCTAAACACAAAAATACTAGATGACTGGAAATCATTAGTCAAATTAGAGAGAGATGATGCAAGATTGGTCAAAATAAGTTTATATCTTGAGGAATTTTGTTAGCTCTAGGCAACATAATAGATGACAAGTTACATTGACTGTTAATGTCGGATCAATATATTGTTGCTGGATTGATTCTGGTAACTGCATGGAAAGGAAAATGGAAGGATGAAGAAGTGTTGTGGATGTCAAGCTGGACTGATTAGTGGAAGTCGTATACTTCTTTGTGTAAGCAATTATAATGTGTGTCAGGATTTTTTGAAGAAGCATTATTGGTGTAGCATGGAACATATGGATGTAGAAGTTAGAAGCTTTTAGCAACGGGATTGGTTTAAGTAGTCAGGTACTCATATATCATAATCACGACAACTAACAACCGTATCCTATTGATTTTCGAAAGAATTGGGTTAAATAGTCTCTTTTGTATAGACTTTTGTTTTATAGACCCCTCTAATTTTACGATAAATAGGGGTATATTTACTAAATGAGTTTATGTTGTGGGTACTCTTAATAGTGTAATAGTGGTAAAAGGCCTAGTTAGTCATTTTACCCTTGATTTTCCTCTTCTTTGATTCAAATGAAGTCTCCAGATCCTTGGATCAATTTTCGGGTTTAGTTTATCTTCTCCTAGGCCTAGTTAGTCATTTTACCCTTGATTTTCCTCTTCTTTGATTTTAATGAAGTCTCCAGATCCTTGGATCAATTTTCGGGTTTAGTTTATCTTCTCCTAGCCTATCTCAAGGCAATAAAGTTGATTTTCTGAAATGTCCTAATACACTACTTTCAAACTTCTATGTTGCAGCTATCGCACCAACTATTTCATCCTGATAGTTTTCATACTTGGTAAGCAATTAGAGAAATTTGTTATGAGATTATCTGTTTTTTTGTTTTAGAATTTTGCTAATGCTCCTGCCAACTCTATTCAAATTGCAGGGTTGGGTTTCCTCAGGAGGCCACTTGCTATTGTAGCTGCTGCTCTAACAGCACTCAGTATAGCTTTCCTCAATGATAGGCATGATACTTTTGTGATTACCCCTAGTTACTATCTATGGTCATGAATAGCTGTCATTGATGATCAAGTCAGGCATTAAAAGGAAAATAGAGAAATATTTGGCCGGTGTTATGAAAATTAGTTTTTTCTGTTGGGTTTAAGGAAACCAAAATTTTGACTACAATGGTCCTTTTTTTAAAAAACATGCTAACTTGTAGTCTTATTGCTGCTTATACTATCTCTACAGCTTTGCTGGTACATTTAGTGAGAAGGTAACAAGGACAGTGAGGCAATTCTCTCCACACTTGGCCGCTAAGATGAGACCTCCTCTTACGTGAGTATGTTTACTTGTATTTTTCTTCATCTTTTATGCTTCTGCCAGCTAATTGTTTTTCTAATTCTGATACTAGACCTGTCATCCGTGGACGCCCTTCAGCTAAGAGGTCAATATATATTTGTGGACGTCCTCGTTGGGTGTTTGTCTTCTTTTCTTCTGCTGGTACATTGACTCTGTTATAGAAAAATTTGTTTATTGACAGAAATAGACACATTGTGTTGCTTTTTACATTCTATCAACAGTTTTTGAAATAAATGGTCTGTCTTTCTTTGCTTCAGTGAGCTTAATGCTTTGGTTCGTCTCTTGTGGCCTCCTAACTGTACTGTGGGCACTTGCATTTGGTCTTCTTGGTAATTCAGCTACTTCTTTTGGAAAGGGTCTGCCTTTGCTCGATTGTGCATTTTGACATGCTACTAAGATTTATTTTAATTCTGCAGCAACCATCCTACATGCAAGTTTAAGAACTCCTAACCTGAAAGCACGTCTTAACACTTTCCGTGAGGAATTTCGTGCTGTTTGGCGTAATTATAGTGAACTGTAGGTCTGACAAGCTGTACATAAGGTTGGTGAGTTCGAACAACTTTTCATGAAATTTCTCTCTAGATGGAAATATAAATATAAAAATGGCTTCTATGTTCTTCGAATTGTTAAAGCCTATTACTTGTGTGCGGTCTTTAATGATTATCTTTGTTAATATTACTTGTGCTGTCGGATATGCTAACCTCAACTCCCTTATTATATTTCTTTATCAAAAGGATGACATTTAGAATTGTCTGAAGTTCCAACAGGAAAAGGTGAAGTGTAGATAATTTTATGCACAGTGACATTTAGAATTGTCTGAAGCAATTTCTATGGTCTTATCAAAGGAACGAGTATATGCTTATAAATTAGGATGCTATCATTTTACCTTAACTTATATATAATATCATTTTACTCCAATCTCTACGGCTGTATAATATGAATGTATATATGGTAATGGGTTTTTGTACTAGGCCTAACTTGATTCCATGCCCTTGTTGATTTTACCATGTAAAATATTTAAGCCCTCTACTGTCAAATATGATGATTCGAAATATTATTTCCTTTGTCTTATATGAATGTCTCATGTGCTTGTGGGGGTGTGTTAAATTGGTACATAAAACTAATTCTAAAATTCTGACTAGTTTTTCCTCACCCATAAACAACACTGTTTGTTGGACACCAAAAAGCTAGAAACTAGTTAAAAACATTTGCTTACTAGAGTTAACTTTTTAACAGCTTTTTGGTAGTTTTTTGGAGCTACAAACTAGTAAAAAAAACATTTCTTCTCCAACTAGTTTTTTTCACCAACACAGCAATATACACTGTTTGTCTGAAGTGCATCTAATTGACCAGTTTTTTCATTGTCATAGGTACACATTGTCCTGCAGCATTTTGAATCAGGCTATGTCCAATAATGGTCAATTCTTCTAATCAAGGAAAAAATGGAACCTTAACCCCTGGTGGTTGAATTTCCATGGGAGAAACCCTGGTGTGTGCATACAATTTCCTAGAGTTCAACATTTTTTTTCTGTACGTGAACAAGATCCATTAGAAAACAGAACAAAAGGATGTGAAACATTGAAATGCATGTGTAGTGCAGTGAATTTACTGTGAAATTCTAATTCTCTCAAGCAAAAGATAATCATTTGTTTTGTCTTATAGTTTCTTGTCTGTTTTTAATCAGATGAATGAAGGTTCAATCCATTGCATTTGTGTTTGTATATCGACTTATTTTGTTTTGCAGGAGCTTGTTTATTAGATTTAAGTGTTGCTTTAGCTTTATTGATTTCTTGTAATCAAAATTTCTACTTATGCTGAGATCTGAGTTGTCTGCCTCGGCCACAATCACATGGAATATAATTAAAATCACTTGGCGACCTTTTTAAAGAAACTAAATTCTTCAGCTAATCTTGAATTTATATACTTGAACTGAAGAATTTTCTTAAGCAATTGGCTATCTACCTACTTAGCCTATCATAAATAACCTTTATTTCCCGTTTTGGCTTCAATGTCATAAACGAAAACGAAATGAACACGAATTTAGTTAGTCCACTTAAATATCATTGTTCATTCATATAATTTATATTATAAGTGTCTACTTTCTTATTTTCAATGAAACATGTGTTTCTTTTCTCCCATATTGTATCTTATAGTTTATCAAATTTAATCAAATACTACTTTAAATCTCGACGGATTCCAGTAGTCCACAATGTTTCATGAACAAGAGTATATATATGGACTACTTTTGTTTTCATTCCATTTTTGGAGTTACAATCAACGGGGTTAAACTGAAAGTTTGAAACTCCAAAACTAAATCGGGTTTCACACGTCCATAAGAACACATTGTGTACCATAAATCCATTACATAAGACTGATAAAACTTCATCTTAAAATTACTAGACAATAGATATAGACCGACCATACGAAGCAAACGAAAGAATATTAAGACCTTTTATTATACCACAGGCTGGCCCCCATTCACGTGGGTTTAGATGGTCTTCTTTCTCAAGCTTTTACTTTCTTCCATGTCAACACTCTCTCCTTCCTCATCACTTTACATAATCTGTGTAAGATCAAATTTACAGATCAGAAACCCCAGAAACAAGACGTTACAATACAAGTAGAGTTTTAGCTCAGAGAGAGAAGGCCAAGAATTTATATAAACATGGAGTATGACGGATACTTGAACTGGTTAGAAGCTATAGCTTCAGCATGCAGTTTAATGCTGTTAATAGGGCTCTTGTGTTGCTGCCTCAACACCTCTCCTCACCCGAACACCGATTCAAACTCCGGTAACTGCAGCTGCGACGGTGGGTACGTCGGCGTTTAGTTCTTATATCTTTATTATGCTATTTTGTGTTTTTTTGTTTAGTTTTTGTCGATCCCAATTTCAATCTCCAGCTAGCTTCATTATATCTTTGAAATCTCAGTTTTGTGTAACACTTTGAATTTTTGTTTCCTTGTAAGATTACTCATTGAATTTGTAAAGAATTGATTAGCAAATATAATGAAGATTTTTGCGTAAAATGACTAAGTAGCACTTTTACCACTATTACTCTATTAAGGGTCCGTTTGGTTTTAACTCCGAAATCGGAAACAGAATGGAAATCTTGTGGTTTGGAGTAATTGGAGTAGAGTTTGATTATTTTGATACCCTATAGGGAAACAAAATTTGGAAAAGTAAGTGCATTTTGCATTAAAGCACAAAGAATGAATAAGGATATATATATATATATAAATAATAAGGCCCTAAGAATACTCATAACATTAACTCATTTAACAAAAATATACTCTTATTTAAAATTAATCTTTCGGTTGCATAAAAACTATCCCCCCATCGAGCTAGAAATATATATATATATATATATATATATATATATATATATATATATATATATATATATATATATATATATAGATGTAACGTGTATATCATCCGGTTACCAAACGACTCAATTGTTTAGATGTGTGCCGGTCATCTCGAGAGCAAACTTTTAAGGGCAATTGCCCATGTCATTTCGACAATGTGTAAGACACTAAACAATCCTTGAACAAATGAAGCTAAGCAACCATTCCAACATCAAAATCAAAATTCAGACCCTAGCAGCAAAAAAACTCTACAATGCAAAACCAATATCATGTTGCAAAACTTCTGTCTCCGGCATCACCAAGTCCAGGAATTATGAACCTGAAAACGAAACAGTTAGGAGAATTGCTAATTATCGGAGGGGAAAGGCAATATATAATGTAAAGTCATACCCCTTCTCATTTACAGTTGGATCAATGGTTCCAGTGTATACATGAAGCCTAACAAGATGAAACAAGCCATTATCACTTATCAGCCCGGAAACATTGAATTACTTAGCGAGATTTTTATGGAGAGAACCGCCTTACCCAGGGAACTGCTCACTGAGCTTCTGAAGTGCTGGAGGAGCAGCCACAGCAGATATCTGTCACCAATCCGATATGGATAATTTTGAGATGCAGATCATAAGTAAATATTAAGTGATCCGGATATGAGATTTACTTACCACTTTGATGTGTTTGTTGTCAACACCTCGTTCTTTGACTAGTTCAATAGCTCTAACTACTGTACCACCTTGATAATAGATAATAGGACACAAATTTTAATTAGACTATTATAAAGTTGATGGTAGGATGTAGACATGGATTTCCTGTTGATTCAAGAGCAGTATGAAATGGAGCAACACTCTTTAGAATGAAAAAAAAATATGCTGATTGGTATGTTGAAGAGCTAAACATGACTCAAATCAAGATTTTGCTCCAAAACTGAAAATAAAGATTTTGCTCCAAAACTGAAAGTAAATTTTAACTATGCTTTCAGCGTTAGCATCAGATAACGACAGTGCAAGGACATCATAAGTACCTGTTGCAAGCATTGGGTCAACGATGAATACTTTGGATCCCTCTGGAAAACTTTCAGGCAACCTACACAACAACAAAACTGAAGTTACTTTTGGAAAAGGAGAGATGAAACATTCTACAGAAGATGTCAAGTAACAAAATAAACCAAACCTCTAAAATAATCAAAGAAGACCAATAACACCAAAGGCCAAGTGTTAAGAGCCAGATTGGTGTTTGGGGTTAGTTAAAAACAAATGCAGACTTTCAACAGCATATCCTCGTGAAAGGGGAGTCTTACTTGTTCAAATATACTGTAGGCTGCAGTGTCTTCTCATCTCTACTTAACCCTAAATTCCAGCAAAAGAAACAATAAGAACTTCAACAAGAACACTAATCGGGCATTAATAGTTCAAGTTTCCAATTGCTGCAACAAATTTGCTTTTAAATCTTTAGAACTCTACATTTGCTGCATATCTTCTAATGCCAAAAAATAAATATAGTTCTACCAATTCACAAATCCTACAAATTGGTTTTTAATTCTATAAATTTACTTTACCTAGATGATATGTTTTTGTGGCTGGTAAAATAGACGCTGCATGCTCCGCAAGAGCAAGACCAGCCCTGAGGATAGGAATAACCTGCAAATAAAATAGTTCAATCGTATGTCAATCTAAAGCACCACGCATGAAGATAACCTACCGATGACTATTTTAGTAATTCATAAAGACCATTATAAAACAAGTCCAACAAGTGACAATATTGTGAAAATTTTATGTAAATACATCTTCAACATACTAAATTATGAATAAAACAGCAATGTCATTGTGAACTAACCGCCACAGGCTCCCTTGGATCAATGAATTCAACTTGTGCAACATCCATTGGAGTTTGAATTTCTCCCGAAACAGTAGGCTGACAGCAAGAAAAAAGTTGATCAAACTCAACCAAAAAAAGGATGTTTATTGAGGTCTTTGATAAGGATAACTGATACAAGAAGATCTTTAAATGCAATTGAAGGGAATGGAGTCTTACCAACCAATCCCGAGAAGCTTCATACATCAGCAGTCTTCCCAGCTCAGCCATTGCATTCTCTTAAGTTGCGGAAAAAGAAAAGAGAACCACAGATACATCAAAAACAAAAGAAAGGTAGATGCTTGAGTTGCAAAGAGTTTTGTTATGAATTGCCTTTGAGAATCTGTTCTTTACAAGATAAGCGTTGAAGGGTAACAACCGATCAAATGATACATAGAAAACCTCTAAATTCAAGCTTCTTTTTCTCCATCAATTTCCTGTTGCTATTGCTATTGTCGTACATTAGCATATACATATTTTTCAAATTTGAACCAACTGCATTGGCAATTAAGAAAGCATATATAACAAGGAATCCATTAAAATCTCAATCTAGAGTAAGCATTGCCACAAGTACCCAATTCGTACAAAACCCAATAGACAGCACAACATAACATAATGAGCTTGTAGTCAATAATTCAATGCTTAAAAATTTTACAACTTTACAAACCAAAACACGAAATTTAGCGCTTACTGAAAATAGGGGGAGGTGTCTGTTCGTTTCTAAGAACCGAAACCCAGTGCTTGATCAACGAATGCGGAGGAACAAACACCTAAAACAATTACAAGAAACAACAATAAATAAAAACAATCCTTTACCAGAACTACATACAACCCGAATTCAAAAATTCAACAAGAGACAGAAGAAGTAATCAACCAGCATTCTTTTCTCAGATACGGGTTTCGATTCAGCCATTGCAGCACAATTGACAGAAAAAGAAGGAACGCGGCTAGGCTGATTGCTAAAATATGAAATCTGTCAAACGGCGCATAGGGGGTTAAGTAGGGTTTTATGTTTTATAGTAATCGATCAAATTTGTATTAAAATTTATTATTGATAAATTTTCACGACAAGAATGGAATGAATGATTGGGGGAATTACCTTTTTCGGGATTTGGGCCGAATTCGAGTGGAAGAGAGGGATTTGCGGACGAATTAAAGAAGAGAAAATAAAATTGTTGCAACTATAATGAGAAGGGAGATTCGAATTTATGAAAGTGCTTGCCATTTGGAATTTGGATCCAGTCACTCTTGAGGGGATTGGATGAGAGCGAGAGAGAGAGAGAAAGCGAATGGATTGATTCTCCACCACGCTATAGTTCTTGCATTAAAAAAAAACTTAGTCTTTTAGCTCGGCGTAGTGGAACCGAAGTATATTGTCACGCTTCAACAACTATGCCAATCCTTTCCTACGATGCTACAACAAATGTTACTCATGCGTGGGTGAAAAGTGATATCAAGCGGTCATACAAAGGAATATGAAACGATCAAGAGAACCGGAAGACGGTTACGTTGTGGAGAGCGGGTGTGGTTTCCAGGCGGAATGAGGGTGCATTCGGTGTGGTTTCGGGTATGTGTAATTGTTGCTTCAACGTTAGAGTTTTGGCGAGTTTTAGCATATGAGGTGCATTTTCAATGAGCCCGAAGGCGTCGCTGGTGCGCCACAAACCAAATTCAACGGCTAATTTTATTCTTATTGAAGTCACGTTCGAATTTTGCAGGAAACTAGTATGGGGCGAGCACACTCGCAGTGAAACGGGAGGCACACTCCCAATGCAATTCAGACTCATATTCCAATTGCGAGAATTACCCTTTTTGCTTGGGTAAATAACAATCTCGTTGGTGAATTGTGTCATTGCCTAAATTATCTTGTATAACCGCATTGAACTTCTACGTTCCAACAAGATATTTTGTGATCCATTTTAAAATACTCTTAGTAATAGGAGTCTACACAAATCCCGATCTTGTCCCGATCCCGACGGGATTTCATTTAAAATTATAATTTCGTCTCGAATTCGTCCAGCCAAAATTCATCCCACTAGACCCATCTCGTCTCATATATAAAATTGTTTTTAATTTGAAATAATAAATGTAAATAAAATCTCTAAGCACTGTTGATATACTTATATAGTTGTGCTTATATATTTTAAAAAATAAATCATGTTGGGAGGATTGGATTTATGCAAACATTAATGTGGGTATGGTCTGGTCGATGCAGGTTTGCTAGCGAGACTTATTTGCTATTATTGTCTAGTGGTTACGGAAGTGGCGGAATTCTAGAGTTTTTAATGAGGGCAAGATAGTAGGGGATAAGGTTCGGTTCATTATAAGTTGCTACAAGGACTATGAGGCGGCGTTGAGCAAAGAGAAAGGTGCGTCTTTAAAGCGTACCCAGGAACGCTTCATACAATGGACTAAGCTGGAGAATGGGTGGGTGAAATTGAACTCGGATGGGGCTTCGAGAGGGAACCAGGGTCTTGCTGCTGCTGGAGCAGTGTTAAGGGACGAGAATGGCGACTGGATCCACGATGTTGCCATTGATCTGGGTGTGACTACAACCCCGGCGGCGGAGTTATGGGGAGAGATCCATGGCTTGGAGCTTGCTTGGGAGATGGGTTACCGAAGAGTTGAAGTAGAACTTCTCGCTCTTGGTTGTCTGATTTATTGAGAAGGGGGTGAGCAATCCCCATACGCGTTCTAGCCTGCTGGCTCGCTGCTGAGGCTTCATCGTTCAAGACTGGATCATCAGTTTCAACCATGTTTATCGGGAAGGGAATCGAGTTGCTGATTCGATTGTTGATCTCGCCTTTTCATTTGACTTTGGGGTACACCATTTATCGGAAACCTCCTTTATCTGTTCGTGTTTTGCTTGATGATCTGAGAGGAGTTGCACTCCCTCGGATCACCTGTTTGTAGTCCCACGTCTTCTTAATAAATGTCTTAGGGCGGGAGCTTAACGCTCTTTCTTACCAAAAAAAAGTATGAATATCTAAAACTTTAATGTAAACTATAATGTGTTGTTATGGATATTTTGAAACTTTAATGTTTTTTTTTGTGTTTTAAGTATAGGATATACGGATATTTCTTTGGATAAAACGTAAAACTTAAACACAGGAAATAAATTTATGGGCAAACGGGATTGGACCCTTCGTGATCCTTTAGAACCCGGTGATATTCAATTTGAAATACCCAAAACCCGTCCCGATCCCGTCCCATTTAAAATAGCTAGTACGAGACTGGAATGACCTAAATTTCGTCTCATGCCCACCCCTACTCAATATATGTTTATCCTACAGTTAGGGGTGGGCATAAATCCCGCTTAATCCCGTCCCGTCCCGAATCCGTCCCGATCCCGGCGAGATTTAGGAAAAAAAATGTGTATCCCGTCCCGTGAAAAATTTGCGGGCGGGACGCGGTGCGGAGACTTCCCATCCCGATTAATCCCGTCTCGTCCCGCATATATATATATAATAATATTTTATATATTATATAGAAAGATATCATACATAAATTATAACTTTTTAAAAATATTTTAATTTTTTAATATTTTTTAAATTATTAGTTCGATAACTTTTCATCACTTAGGTATCGAGATTTTTTTCGATCATTTGTGTATTTAAATATGAGAGAAAACAAGCATACATATTGAATATAATCGGTGCATAATTTGCGCTGGATTTGTCTCGTTCCGTCCCGTCCCACATGGAACAATGTCCGCGCGGGACGAAGAAAAAAAGTCATAAATCCCGTCTCGTCCCGTCCCGTCCCCCAAATAACTTGCGGGACGGAACGCGGGACGACCCCTATCCATCCCGTCCCGTCCCATGCCCACCCCTACCTACCGTGTTTGAATCACCAAAAACCAACGTTTTGATTATTTTGTGCACTTTATTCTAAATTCTTGGATTATAGATCTTCTATAAAAACATTATATTTTAAAATATTGTAAGAGCAAGTTCACCCTTTGTGTCAAATTAAAATGTCAAAATTCATTAGTTTAAATATCATTGAGTCAAATACTATCATTGTTGTTGAACATGTATTTCACCCGCTTTGTTTTTTAACCGGTTAAATTTAACTTAATTTTATTTATTCATTATTTTTAGTGGTATGATTTGTAGGATTTTTCAAAGAAAAAAACAACCTTTTATTTTTTTTTACAAACAAACATAAAATAATTATACTATAAAAAATAGAACGTAAAAGAACGTTTTAATTCAATATTTTTTTAATACTTATTTACTAAAGTAAAATTATAATAAAATATTTAAAAATAATGATAATATTGCTAGTTTTAAATTGATTAAATAGTGACATTTTTTTTAAAATAATAATAAATAGAACCATATATGAATACGATATTATTGGTAACCGGTTAGAAAATGTCAAGATTTGAAATTTCTAAGGTAACTAAATATCAAATAAAAATCTATTAGAATAAATGGATGAATTTGTGACAATATAGGTTGACGTTACAATAAATATTATAACGTCACTTTATTTATGTGACGATCAATTAAAATCAAATCGGTAAACTTGCTATAAATCTCTAATGACTTACAAAATGAAATTGTAAGTAATACATAATAAATTGTTTTTACCGCTACGAATAAAAATAAAGGAAAAAAAGAAGAAGATGAAGAAATTAAAGTTATAAACAAGAAAAGGTTGTGTATGGTGGAAAAGGGGTAAAAGCAGAATGATGAACTCAAGCCCCTTAAACTACTGAATAGAGGTTAAGCTGTCGCCGAATAAAGTATATTCTGCCTTCGACTCCATAGTCATAGATCTTCAATCTGTTCATACAAACTCCAATCGACATTTGGATTGGGGTTGTGCTTGAGTTCTTAAGGTTTAGGGATATCTTCAATTTGCGGATCTGAGCCAGTACTGGAGATCGGTCAAGTATGAGAAAGTAGAGATTTTGATTTCCATGGCGGATTTGTTGTAAATCAAGGATTTCTGGAGGTATTCATTTTGGGAAAGGAAGGAAAGTTACCTGATTTAGGTCAAATCAGTTAGCAACAACTAGAAAGAAAGAGATGAAGGAGGTGATAGGAAGTCCAGGGACTAAGAGCGGCCTAATCTTGAGATTAGGGCAGTGTATGTTTGCAGGTGCTTCATTAGGGGTTATGGTTGCTGCTTCCGGCTTCTCTAGCTATACTGCCTTTTGGTACTGCTTCTCCTTATATTTCCCCTTTTTGTGCAATTTCTGCCATTTGGAGCTGAAAATTGCTCGATTTTGAATCTTCTATGAATTTTGAACTTGCGTTGCTCCGTGATGCACTTATTTTGACCTAATTGCATGAAAATCTGCAATGGCATTTTAGGGTTATTGTGTTGCTTTGAGAAATGGATGTTGTCACTGGTTTGATCGCAATGAGTTGAAGGTGTACAGGCTCGGCAAAAACATTGCTACTGCAAATTAATCTTGTCTGTGTTGGTATTGCTTATTCTTTCAGGCATCAACATTTATGTGTTGTTGTTCATAGTCTCATTGGAAAATTATACAAAACCCTTGTTTAGTCTTTCATTTGTCTTTGTTGAATTTTGCTTATCCTTTTAGGCATCCACACCGGGGACCTCTCGTTGTTGTAGTCCATAGGGTTCATTGGCAAGTGATATGCTATGCTCATATGTTGAGGAAGGAACCTGTGTTATCTTAAATGAAATCTTGCCTTAAAAGAGTGCATTTATGCATAGTCTTTTGATTTGCCTTTGTTGATTCGTTTATCCTTCTAAGTATGGACATCCCTGAGCTCCCAGTGTTGCACTCCATAGAGTTCATTGGAAACCTTTGCCTTAGAAAGAATGCATGATATGTTATACTCATTTGTTGAGGAGAACTTGAGGCATTAAAGTCTCGTGTTGTAGTCCATAAGTTCATTGCTAAATTATATGAAACTTGACCTTATAAAGAATGCATCTGTGTTGATGTTCTTTTTATCTAATAGAAATTCCTCATGTTCTGCAGATTTGCTATTCAAATCGTTTCGGATGAGTTGGTTAAGTAGGCCTTTTTTTGTATATTGCAGCATCAAATAGGTTCATTTGTTTATTAGTTGACAAAAAAGGCCCCTCTTACTATTTATAAAGATTAATTGTAATGGTTAAAAAATTATGGGAAAAATAGAGGGGCTTAGTTTGTACCAGCAATACAAAAGAGGCTTTACTAACTCATTCTTCTCAATCTCAATCTTTTTCAATGTAGCATTGCTTCATTCAATCTGCAACGATGCTAATCAAAATGATGATTTGAAGACATTCCATTGAATTTACATATATGCTTTCTTTGTTTCCCCACTGTGTTGATGTATTCTCTTCATTCAGCTATTTGGTTGCATCAATGGGTCTCCAAGTGTTATGGAGCTTGGGACTTGCATGCCTTGATGTGTACGCATTACGAATCAAGAGAGACCTACAAAGTCCAATCCTCGTGAGCTTGTTTGTTGTCGGTGACTGGGTGTGTATGACTAGTAACACCTTATTAAGTTCAATTCAGTTACATACAGAAGGGATTAACCTTTGTAGCATTTATTTTTACAACAGGTAACAGCCACACTATCACTTGCTGCAGCATGTTCATCAGCTGGAATTGTGGTATTGTATTCTCGTGACCTCGACTTCTGTAATGGCAAAGGCTCGACTCTACCGTGTAGCAAGTTTCAGATATCTATAGCTTTCGCCTTCCTTACCTGGTTCCTCATCGCCGTCTCGTCTCATGTAATGTTCTGGATTTTGGCTTCTGTATAACTCCACCCTGATGTTGTCGAAGATCCATGTAGATTGTATTTTTGTTCTGCTTCAACCTGAAAGGTGATTTTGTTTTGGCCATTGTCTTATGGAGTTTCATTTTGTTGGGTGGGTTAAGATTTGTCACCTTCCATGTTTTGTTAAAGATCATTGTAGAAAGCAACACAAAACTTGAAATCTTCTGTTGTAAATGAAGTGATCTCTGATTCCTAATTTTGTTTATAAGCTGATTTTCTCCCAAGAATTTTGAATTTTCATCCGTGTGTTTCTGTTTCTTTCAACTTTATTCATATAGTTAATATCAAAGTATAATTTACCTATATAATTACCAAAGTATATTTATTGCAAATATTCGTAAAATATATATGTGTAGAAAAATGTTGCAAATCATTTGTAAATATATATTTTTAAATCAAATAATCGATATAAATAAAAATTATATAGATACCAAAGTATATATATTGATTGTTAAAAATCACATGAAATATGCTTGATAATTATTTTAACAAAAAATTTTAAAATTAAATTACAATAATGAGTAATATTATATACAATATTTTTATAGATACTATTTTAAAAAAATTTCTAATATAGGTTCATAATAGCATAATTTCAGTAACTTTTCCATCAACAATATTTTTTACAAGCAAAATTTTAACAAAAAATGTAATACATATTATCTAATTATTTTCAAGGATAGATTTCCCCATATACTTTAAAGGAATTGGTTCCGGTACGGAGTAAAACTAATGGTATGGAGCTACATAGCATTTCACACCGTTGATGCACTTGATCCAATGGTCCAAATTAGTCATATCATTTAATGACTTTTGGGCATAAATGATTTTTGGGCAGCACGTTGACATTATTTGTTCTAATAATTTTAATAAAACTTTTTTGTTGAAATTTTTTATATATTTTCGTTCAAACATATTTGAATTAACTGTATGAAAAGTTTGAGGATGAGTTGGCTAAGTAGGCAACTTACGTAATAATGTGTACAAACTAGGCCCATTTTGTTTTATGTTAACAAACTAGACCCTCTATATTTTACTAAAAAGATTAATCTCATATAATATAGAAGATTCTTTAGATTTACTAAATATCTCTATCCTAATTAGGCGAATTAATTATCTTAATTAAAAACATTAATAGTTATTGTCAGTCGTTAAACAAGGAAATAAATCGTGGAAAATCTCCATTAATTTGGGGATATCAATCAAACGAGCCATTACAAAGAAAATCCGGACGCCATTGTTGCTGCAACCGAGTTTATGATCTTCAGTTCTTCAAAATGGAAGTCATTGTTTCTCCTCTTGATTTCTTCATATATAAACATAAGACGGAGACAATCTGATACATATTGACTGTGTCCTTCGAAGTTTGTTGATATAGACCGATCTGTTACATAATACGGTGGCAATCAACTACATTATTTGCTTTATTTAAATAAAGCGTACATAATGTTTATCAGCAAATATTTATCAACATCTATGTGTGAAGCATAACTAGTACATAATATTTATTAGCAATTACATGTGATACATAATGTTTGTTTTGGCAAAATCGGGTACATAATCCTATAATATGTCGCAAGAAACTTACATCCGAGTTAGAAAATGTACATGTTTTTGTAACACCCCAAATCCGCGGGATATCGGGATGCTACGGGCGAGACCTCACAATGGGTCCCGACCCTTAGCCTGACAACAATTTTACCGGATCTTTCAACAAGGCACAAATAAAGGCCAAAACCAAAATACATTTTTATGCAATGTTATGAAACCCGAAAATAAAAGAAAGAAAAGACTTCAGCCGTCCTTACAACAACATCAACATAATATACAATAACAACACAAAGACTCCAAAACCCAAAACAACCTAAGATGTACGGAACCCCGGCTGCCCACTCCTCCGGTTCACTCGGCCACATCCTATCCTGCACATCAACTACAACAATCGGTATAAAACCGTTAGCTCACATTCTAGGCATTATAAGAATAATATGGCACAAACACACATAGGAACACAAACACACAACATGATTATAAACATACACATCCGTTACTTATTATCTTTTTATGTTATTCCATATCTAATTCATTCGTTCAAGTGTGACACGAGAGTCTTATAACTCTCGCCTCTGTCCCCGTGTAACCAACAGGAGTGTGGCGGCGCCCAACCCGTATACCCTGAGGGAGTGATGAAGAAGCCCGCCCGTATACCGTGTATGGCCTGGTTGCAGAGATTCCCCCAGTCTCCCTCGGGAAACTGAGCGGTGATGTCACCGCCCGATAATAATAGTAGTAACAATGGGCCAATAAATAAGGTCAAGTAAATCCTAATCCATTTCATGCTTAAAAGCGGTAAACACACACCACCATATATATCCAAATAAGGCATAAAAGCGGCTAAGTAAGTCCGAGGACTTACCTCGTCTCAAAGATCAACCCAATCACATTTCCCGTAGGAATATAACCAAAGCCTGTTCAAGACAAGGCACAAGGATCAACAACCACTCATATAAGCTAGAATTCTAAGTCCTATAAGATTTTTCATGGTCATAACCCATACCCATACTAGGATAACATGCATAGTCTCCACAACACTCCAAGGTAACAACTATGTGCACCTACTAGCTCACAAACTCACAAGATCAACCACGAGGCTCGCAATTGTATAACAACTCAAGATCACACGCCACGTGTTATAGAACATCAATAACCCTAACCACTCACCTAAAGATTCCAAGCCACTACTTGGCATTTGTCCTAAGTTATGCTAGATCCAACCTAGCATGATTCTACAACTAAACATAACTAGATCGAGGAAGAAGGTACTCACACACGATCCGAGGTTGAAGATGATCTACGGACGTCGAAATTGGATTCGTCGGTCTATAAAGGCCGCTTCCGGACCTAAACCAAAGTTAAGGAAATTTAGCTTGTATGCTAAATTGAACGGAATACAACGTGGAATATTCTAAGAAAATCCCGCTTTAAAAACAAGGTTAAAAACCCGCAAAATATTTCCCGTAGTGACTTATACCATTTTATAAAGATGGGTAAAAATCCGAAATCGACTTTTCCGGGCAACTATGAAACTCACCAAACTCGGGCCATATTTCCGAAATACTCTTTGGGTCAAAACTATAATTTATTCAAAAGGGCAAAAACTACATATCTCAAGAATAATGGGTCAAGACCGTGATTATACAAATCAGCAGGGGCATAAGTTTACAAATTCCAAAACAGTGGGTTCAAAACTACAATATCTATAATGATGTGGGTACAATTTGCAATTATAATAAATTTTAGGGCCAAAAATATAAATTGTAAAATGAACCCTTCTTTAACCTACTCATACGCGACTGCAAAAGAAGGAGGCCCTGTTTAGTTATGTGGTTGGTGGGGTTTTTTTAGTTTAGGGTTATGTGGGGCTTATAACTTGTGGTGTTTAGTTGTAGTTGTAGGGTTGTAGTTGTTGTTTTAGGTCATATTTTTTGGGTTTATTTTGAAATCTTGTAATCGAAGGTTTTAGGAGATTCCTGAGAGTTTTTAATTTTTGTTTACATCCTTACCCTCTCATTCTTCTCTTCTCTACCCTCTATTTCTTTACCCTGAATTTTGATCCATACTTGCCTCGTCTGCAATGGCTTCCGCGAGTTTTGTCTTCCCAATACCACCGATGCTGATTACTGAAACCCCAGATGAATCAGATCTTCATCTTCAGCTCTTCAACGATCTTCTTTTTTTCTTCCACCCATAGAGATTATCTGCAATGGAAGCAATCTCCAAGCTTTTCTGCCTTCTTGGAACCATGTGTTTCTCTCTCTTTCTCATGGCTTGCATCTGTGTAATGTGCTTGATATTTTTTGCAGTAACTCTTGTACAATTTCCTTCTTGGAACCATTTGTTTGCACGAACCATGTGGTGACCTAAAAAGCTCAATATGAAACTAGCAATTGAAATTGGAGCAAAAGATAGGGATTCATCTCTTAGTGCTAAAATATCATGAAGAATTTTTCAATTGATTATTGAATTTGAGCCAAATACTACACATACCTTGAAGATGAAGATGACAGTGGCTATGGAGCTGCTCACGGAGGAGAGAGAAATCGGCGATGAATTGAGTATGAAAGACTCTTTTTTTTCTTTTGTTGATAATTATTTAGGGGCATTTCAGTCTTTTATTAAAATCGAAACTAGTTTCGAACCATTTAACTAAACACGTATTCTATGAACCACAAATCTCATTTACAACCGCAACCGTAACCATTACAACAACAACACTCGGAACCACAACAACCCCAACCATTTAACTAAACAGGGCCGGAAATGGGAGGAGGGTTTCCGGCGGCTCAACAGGCGGAGGAAGAGGAGGCTGCCGGCGTCGGTGCAGGCGGAGGGGGAAGTGGCGGCACTGGGCGCTCCGCGCGGCTGCTTCCTGGCGGCAGCGGCCGTCTCCCCTCCCAGCAGAAAAGACAGAGAGCAGGGGAAAGGAGAGGGGAAGGAGAAAGAAACGGCGGCGGCGCAGGATGGGAGTAGGGCCCTGGCGGCTCAACAGGCGGAGGAAGAGGAAAGGATTCTTTCCTGGCGGCGGCGCAGGCGGTCCTCCGGTGGATTTCGAGAGCAGAGCGCTCCCCACCTCGCGCCAGAAGAAAACAGGAGCAGGGGACACACAGTGGCGGCGTTCTCCGGCCTTCTGATGCTCCGATTGGCTCGAGACGGCGGTGTGGACGCGTCTGCCCTTTGTTCCGACGGTCCTGGTGGCTCAGCGTCTCCTCCGGCGCGGTGCAGCTTTTCAATCGGTTTCCAGGGGCTGCAATAGAGAGGGGAAATGGAGAGATGAGAGCAAGACTGCGTGAAGGAGAGATTGAGGGCTGGGCTGGCGTGAGGATTCAGAAGGAGAGGTTGAAGGTCACTGCAGTCGAGGGGAGAAGCGAGGGGTCGGCCGTCCTGGGATCGAGGGGTCGGGGTTGCAGGGTAGTCGAGAGGTCGCAGGGAAGGGGTAGGTTGCAGCGTGAGGCTGCTCTCACCAACCAACGATAGAAGGGAAACAAATAACTTAAAAAAAAAGAAATTGAAGAAATTGAATAGGGAGAAAATAAAATAATAAAGGATGAGCTCCCTTTAAACATCCCGCACGAGATTTTCGAATCGGAACAACTTTCCGACCCCTTTCCGAAAGTAAAACAAAAATATAAATATACTGAAAATATATACCTATAATAAATATAGTTTTTTGACATATAAATTGCTCCCGAAAAATGTATTCTTGATAATAATTTAATGGTATAAATACGGATAATATATATATATATATATATATATATATATATATATATATATATATATATATATATATATATATCAAGACTCGAAAAATTCAAATCATGACATGAAAATACTCGGAAAATATATCAAGGTCATTAAGATATTTAACAAAATCCGGAAAATAAATATCGAAAACGCGCCCAATAAACGGGTAGTTACAGTTTTGTAGTCAGAGAAGACGATAACTTGTGAAGAGGTTTCGAGCGGCCTTCAATGGAGATGGATATAATCGAGCTTCAATAACCTTCAATGGCGCGGGATAGAAACGATAACTTGCATCGGCTTCAATGGAGAATAAAATAGAGACGAAATGGAAGGGAGAAAGATGATATCTAGAAGGGAGAAAGATGAGACCTTGAATCTTCCTTCAATGGAATTCAAAATGAGAGTAAAGCAACGGTGATTGTGTTTGTGATTGACGGATGTAACCACTCATATATAGATTGCGAGAATCTCTCCCATTCGGTTTCCTTTTTTTTCTAATTGCGTCTCTTTATTTATGGTACATTAATATTATGGTTTTAATAAACTTCCAAACCAACTCCTAATTTTTCTCCCACGCGGTTTAATTTATCTTTATTTTTTTGGTGAATATTACTAGGGGCCTAGTTTGTATACACTAATCAAAAAGGGCCTATTTCCCCAATTTTATCAAAGTTTGAACATTCCCCTTTCTTTTGTTAGTTCAAATTATTTGTTCTATTGGAATTTAGTTCATACTAGTTCAGTGCCCGTGCCAAGCACGGGTTTTGTTTTATTTTTTTTAATAAGTAATAATATATCTTATAATTGAAATTTAATTAATTAATTATTAAAATGAAAATTTTTCGTGAACTGTATGTTTTTTATTTCATTTGTTTTTTAATAAATAAAAATATATATTATAATTACATCATACTTAATCAACCATTAATATAAACTTTTTTCGTGACATGCATCTGTTTAATTTAGTTATATAGACCAAATAAAAAATTATTTCTCTTTACAATTAATAAATTTTTAAAAATAGTAATATAAGTAAAAATGTTGTTATTTATATATTTAAAAAAAAATAAATCTTTTATTTTTTCTAATGGATAACTTATAAATAATTACAAAATATACACAATAACTAAAAAGTAAAAATGTTGTTATTTATATATTTAAAAAAATTAAATCTTTTATTTTTTCTAATGAATAATTTATAACTAATGACAAAATATACACAAAATCTAATAAGTAAAAATATATTAATAATGAAACATATAAAAGTTTGCCAAAATATAATTTTTTTTAAATATCTATATTAACTAACATACCCTTTATAGGAATTACTTTTAATATAAATAATTATAGATCCTCATGAAACCCAATTATTATTCCAAATAATGTTAAATAGTCTCTCTTTTAAATTCATTAATTTTTATTAGGTATAATTTATAATTTACTTTTTAATAATAACTCAGAGACAATCTTTAATTAAAATTAAAAGTTTTTATTTATTATAATTAAACAAACAACATTACAAAACAAAAAAAAATTCATGTGTTAAATAGGCTAACCCAGTTTGTTGTCTTCAAGCCGTCATTGGAATTTGCAACCCTACCCTCTGCTACAATGACGTACCTTGTGCGGGTATATATATATACCGAATTTTAAAAAACAATTACGTTCAAATGCAGCTTCTCCCGTAAGATTGTTGATGGAATTATGATTTTTTGTGATTATCCCACACATTTTATAATTATTTTTAGGATTTTTTTCGTTTGGTACCCTTGAGTTTTTGGCTTTTTCGGATGGTGTCCAAAGTTTTTCACGTTTCCGCTTGGTACCCCTGAGGTTTCGGTTTTTCCGTTTGGTACCCTTATTTCTTATTTTTTTTTGTCTAAAATAACGTTTTTTTATATTAAAATTATTTTTAAAAAAGGAACAAATATATAATAACAATTTTGTATTATAAATTTCAAAGATAAATATATTTTAATTAAAATAACTATGATATTTCTTAAATTATATAAGATTTTTACCTACTATTTTATGAGTTTTATTATATTTATATACTTTATCATATTTTGCATCAAAACATGAGAAATTTATTATGTTTTATATAAAGTATAAGAATTTAATTTATATTTATATGATATTTTAATCAAAAATTTTAAAATTAAATATAATCTATAACTATATGATATTTCGTTGTTGGTATACTCCGTGAAACGGAAAATTCGTAACATGTAAAATATTTTCTTACAATTTTAATCATTCTTAGTTTTATAGGTTTTGCATAAAATAAAATTTTTAGAATACTTGATATTACTCTGTTATACTTTTTACAATTTTAATCAAAAATTTATTTTGTTTTATCTTATTATTTTTAATTTTAAAATTGATTAAAATATCACATAAATATATATTAAATTTCTTATATTATATATAAAACATAATTAATTTCTCATGTTTTGATGCAAAATATGATAAAATATCAAATAGAATAAATATATTAAAATTCATAAAAATAATAGGTAAAAATCTTATATAATTTAAGAAATATCATAGTTTATTTTAATTAAAATATATTTAGCTTCGAAATTTATAATATAAATTGTTATTATATATTTTTCTCTTTTTTAAAAATAATTTTAATATAAAAAACGTTATTTTAGCAAAAAAAAAAAAAA
>BSUD01000004.1:151707483-151738792 GCA_033239045.1 Fagopyrum esculentum | reverse complement strand
AAAAAAAAAAAAAAGAAATAAGGGTACCAAACGGAAAAACCGAAACTTCAGGGATACCAAGCGGAAACGTAAAAAACTTTAGGCACCATCCGGAAAAGATAAAAATTCAAGGGTACCAATTGTGGTATGTAGAATTAATTTAGATTTTATTGTTCCGTCCAACAAAATACCTTTATTTGGTTAATTAGTGATTTAACAGGTCAAATCTTTTCGGTTTATGATTTGATTTACATACGCCGTAATTATAATTTTAGATATTTATTTAGTAAAAAAGATTTATTGAGTTAAATCTTAATTTAGTAAATGATTTAAATTGGAACTAATTAAAAAAGATTTTAGGCTAAACAAATCTTGATTCACTACTATTTGTGTCTGAAAATCTTTTTTAAAAAATAATAGAAGCCTGAACTTTTTTTAAAAAATAATTATTGACATCTGTTTTGGTAGAGTATATAGATATTGATTAATCAGAATACGAAAATTATAGTGTAAATTTACGTAACTGAATTCACCAAATTAAATTTATTAAAATACGAAACTATATAAGTAAAATTAAAATCAATTCCTTACTATCAAAGCTGAAATTTAAAAGAATAACAAAATTTACAAATTAAATAAAATTGAATGCCGTACATTCCATTTGGTTAAAAAATTATAAATTTAGCAATTTAGCAATTAGTTAGTTATCATATATTTTTTTATTCGAAAATTTACTTAGAATTTACGAAAAATATTTTAAAAATATTTTTAAATTTATTAATTTAGCTAGTTAGTTAACAAAATCTTTTTATTTTAATTAATAAGATGAATAACACAAAATTTAAATAGAATGGCATTTTAGTAAATATTTTAGAAAAAATCCTATGTGGCATACCTAGTTGATTGACATGTGGACTTAGTGTCCTTTGTTTTAGTAAGTAATATAGATAGATTTGTTTGTACTAATAGTTCTTATTTTTAACATTTTTTCTTTCAAACTTTTTATACATTTTCATTCAAACATTTTTGAATTAAGAGTATAAAATTTTGAAATTTTTTATCCCAGTTTCCATCTTTCTTCTCTTAATACAAATTGTTTATTATGATTCATATTTTTGTTCAATTATTTTAAATTGTTTGTTCTAGTAATTCTTGTTATTTAAAATTTTTTTTGTTCAACATTGTTATACATTTTTGTTCAAATATTTTTGAATTAATAGTATAAAATTTTGAAATTTTTTATTCCATTTCCCCCTTCTTCTTCTTTTTCTAACATACACCTTTTTTCACTCAAATTTTAGTGGTCTTCGTTCAAATTATTTGTTCAGTTAGGTCTAGTTATATTTTAATAACAATTCATACATGTTTTTTTAAAAAAAATTTGTTCATAAGTTCAACATAATGCATGAACTAGTAATATAAAATATTTGAACTCATAGAATACTCGATCTAGTAACCATAACTATTAAAATATGAACTTTTAAAATATTAGTTCAAAATTCAGGTATTATTAATTTGAATATTGTGTATTATTAGTTCAAACATTGTGTTTTGTTAGTTCAAACCTGTACAAGTAATAAAGTGCATACAAACATAGCTACAAAATAACACATTAACTAATTCTAGAAAATATAAAAAATTAGTGGATATTTTTGAAGGAATTGAACTAAAATTATGATCTTTGATAATATTAGTTCAAAATTTGGGTGTCAGTAATTTGGATATTGTGTAATGTTAGTTATACACTGTGTTTTATTAGTTCAAACATGTACAAGTAGTAAATTACATAAAAACATAACTACCAAATTAATAAAATAATCCGTGAATTAATTACGAAAAATATCAAAACAACAGTGTATATTTTTGAACGAATTGAACTAAATATATGAATTGACAGCTTTAGTGTACTGCCTCTGTTGTGTTGTTGGTCATAAATCCTTGATTTATCTTTTATGTGGTTGCCCTCGGTCTCGGATATGTGGCGGGTTGCATATTTGTTCATGGATGATTTCTTCAATCAACCTTTTGTGGCGTGGATTTGAGGCAATATTTTCTCTCCTCATATTTTTAATAATAATTGCAACTGGAATGAGATTTTTGCAGGTGACCTTTGACGGATTTGGAAGTGGAAAAATGCAAAGATTTTTTAGGGTAGACTGTTTGTGCATGATAGAAGCAAGTATGTTCAAAATATGACTCGTGAGCATGTTCGTGTTTGGAGGAAGCACAAAATATCACCCCCTTCTGAGCGATGTGTCCTTCAAGTTGCATGGGAACATCCTCCAGCAGTCTATGTTTAGGTAATGGTCGTGTAACAACTGCCAAGTATTGTTAGGAATCATGAGGGTGTGTGATTAATGGGGTTTTCCGTGAATCTTCGTTCATGTAGTGTCGTCCCTTTGGCGGATTTGTGGGAGGGTTTACATGGTCTTAAGTCAGGTTGGGAAAGTGGTTTTCGAGTGGTCTTTCTGGAAATGGATTCTCAATTGGTGACTACTCTCTCGAACCACTCGCTTCCCATACACCATCCACTCTCTAGTTTGGTATTACAATGTCAAGACTTTTTACGGAGGGACTGGACTATCCAGTTTTGTGACTTCCGTCATGCCTACCGTGGGGCGAATAAATGTGTGGATTATTTAACTAGTATCGCTTTTGAGTTAACTATTGGATTAAGCATATTGTTCCTAAGAATATAGTGTACTTTTTATCGAATGATGCAAGGTTCGGACTATCCCGTTTGCTGACTACTTAGCCCTATTTTTTTAGATATATAAAGTGCAATTAGACGCGTTGAGGGTATCAGACCTCCTTCTAACCAATATCTTGTTTTTGTAACTTATGTATTATTAACATTATGCATATCTAATAAACGATTAGTTTTTTGAAATTTAAAGCTTTGTTTATACGACATAGATGTTCAAAAATGGCAATAGGGAATCACACGAGGCATTTCACCTTGAAAATCAACGGTATGGATTAAGTTCGTTTTTAAGAGTTTTATTGCTCGAGTTTACCAAGCGTCTGACGTAGCTCATATGTTTACCTACACGAGTTGTTGGGGTTGAAGCAAGTCTTATTATTCCCGAGATTTTGATCATGAGGATGCATCCAAGCTTGTGGTTGAAGTTCTCTATGGGCAACAACCACACATCCATATGCATGCTTCAAATGGTACAACAACAACAACAACAACAACCATAAACCCGAGATTTGTAAGACGCGCCTAGGAGTACCGGCTCATTAAGGCTTGCAGATCCTCAGCCTTGTTGTGTTGTCTACTTTAACCTGAGAAAAGGAAGACTCTGCAACTCTATTCCCATCAGGCCACATCTTATTACACAGCCATTTTGCGTTGGTGATAAATGGTTTTACCTCGGGGTGGAAGCCGCGGAATGCAGTCCGGCAGAAGAGAGCTCGTTGCACCACTGTGGTCTGTTTCTGCGACTACATAGATATAATAAGAACTCATGCATGTTAGATATTGAATTTGCAGTGACGGAGAAGATATCCAAGGAGTTCCAAACCAACTCGAATGCCAAAAATTGTACTTTCACCCATGGCTCTTGTTTGGGGGCATCAGAACCTCTTCCGAGCCTCGTGGGCAGACTACATGAGTCGCAACAGCACCTTCAAGCCAAGCTCACCATCAACAACTCCCAAGGTTGACACATGTTTACAATGCCATAAAAAAAATCTGATATTAAACTAGTTTTTTGTTCACCTTTTGCAAAAATAAACATGTGAACTTGCTCTGTATGGAAGACTAGGCACAACATGGGTCTTATAAGTAACTTTGTTCGAATCAAATCCTTGCTGAGGAGGAGAATCAAGTTTGCTACAATACAAATCCTGTAGGTTCTTCGAAACTGCAATCACATAACAATCTCCGGTTTGAAAATGCTTGACTTTATCTCCTTATGGGGCAAAATCACACCTCCATTGATGTAAACTTCATCCCCTAAATGTACATCTTCTCCCAAAATCGTCATGTTCTCAACCCGAGCCCACTTCCCAATTGTCGAATGCCACCCGATAATACTACCAGATACACAAGCATGCTTTTTTATTCTAACTCCACGCATAACTGTACAACGCGAAAGCCTAACCCCTGGCTCAATTACGCAACCAGGTCCGATGGACACATCGGGCCCAAGGAGACACCCATCACCAATCACAGCGCTCTCGTCCACCAAGACATTACCCGTGATGTGGGCCCCGCAAGCTAGAGTGTTAGAAGAGTTCTTTTTCAATGAGGTGAGGTAAAGCCTTAGACCTGTGATGTAATCCTTTGGCTGTCCAATGTCCATCCAGAAACCAGGTAGCACCATAGCAAAGAGCTTATTCTCCACTGCAATCTTTGGAAACACCTCTTTCTCAATCGAAGTGGGCTTCAATTCAATCCGATCAAGCACGGATGGATTTAACAAGTAAATCCCAGCATTGATCTTGTTGCCCACAAACACTTTCGGTTTCTCCACAAATTTCTCAACCTTCCCTGTTGTTTCTTCCATAATAACCACACCATACTTTGATGGCTCATCCACCTAAAACAGGAAACTTGTTTTCAGTTCCATTTTTTGCAATAGAGAGACCTTTTTCCGGTTTTCATTTTCGAGTAGTCAGTTTTAAAAATTAAGGTGGATAGAAAACAAAACTACTTCAACTAAAAAGGGTAATGGAAACAGTTTGTACCTTGGTTACCATGATAGAAGCTTCTCCTCCATGGTTTTTGTGGAAGGCCACCATTTCTTTCAACGGATATTCACAGATTACGTCACTGTTGAGTAGGAAAAAGGGTTCACCGGATCCATCATTTAACTTATCACGAGCCAAAGCCAATGGACCGGCTGTCCCAAGGGGCTCAGTCTCTTGTGAACAACTTATCTTAATACTAAGCTTCTCCTCAAACTCTTTTAAGAATTTTAGCATAAGCTGAAGAATAAACAAAAAGACAAATCAGTGGACAACCTCTTTTTCAAAATGTTGAACTCTACCACAATGCCAACATGTATATTACCTCAGGCTGATAGTTGATGGCCAGGACAACTTCTGTTACTCCGACAGCTTTGAGAGCTATTATCTGATAAAAAGATCAACTATTTTAGGCGTAATGAAACTGGTAATTTTACACAAATAAGAACAAAAGTGCCAACCGCAATAAGGGTTGATGATATCCTACACATCAAAATGACGAAATCCAGTTCCATAATCACACACCATGGCATACCAACAAACAAACAAGGGCGATTAAAATTTAATGAAGAGCCGTCATTTTTTCTCAGTCCAAAAAATAAGTTACAGAAAAATTAAAAATTCAAAATCATTGCTTCACCCAATGGTGAAAACTAGAAATGTAACACACACAAGTACAGCAACAAACCAAACGTGAAAAGCCGCAGACTAGCAGTATTTAGGGATGAACTAGCATACAAATCATCAAATCTACATGCATTTTGCGATTTGAAATTAAAATTATACAGATGAGTACATGGAAAAAGTTCAACTGCATATCTGATCCTACGCACAAAATGTAAGAACAATTTGCAAGTAAAAAATACTTTACAAATAAGCCGCATTTATAATTTGTATAGAAATGAAGAAAGACCTAACCTGATGCAAGATCATGGGTTTATTAGCAAACTCAACGAGCGGTTTAGGCACACTTAGAGTAAGTGGTCTAAGTCGAGTTCCAAAGCCACCAACAAGAATGAGTGCCTTCATGGTAATCGGCTGGTTGCTTAATCACTCAAAAACCTACAATCAAGCCACTAATCATGAGATAGCTAATTCACCTCCAAAGAATCTAAATATTCAATAATGTTTTCGAAGCTGAAATATCAACGCCTCCAATCCGACACATCAAAATCATGGAACGAACAATCGAAATATTCCGTAATTCGGCGAAATTTCGGCATGGCGAATTGATCAACTAAAAAAAAGACGCAAGGAACTGGATAGAACAATGAAACCCTAAAAGTGAATCGAAAAGTCAAAGTTTCTAACAGTTCATAAGCAAAGATTGCATAGAGAGAAGAGGAGAGAGAGGGGTTTGCCTGGTCGTACGTTGAAATCGTGACGGACTGAGAAGTCGAAAACGCCGGAAGAATTGTTGGTCGTCGGTGAGATGAGGAATATGTCTCTATTCCTTTCACATATTCTTTGGGCCTTCGGCCCACTTATGCATAGTAATGGCTACTACGACCCGACGGGTCGACCCGGCACTGACCCGGAGGGTCGACCCGCCGGGTCGACCCGCCAACGGTCATATTTTAAAAAAAAAATTTTAAAACCCAACGGTCATCTTTTATCCGTTAGGAGTTACTGTTGGGCAACTGCTAATGAGAAAAAAAAAACAAAAAAAACTATTAAATTTAACCCTAAAACATATCTATAAATTCCCTAAACCCTACTTCCAGACAGAGGAATAACTGAGTACCCATGAAAAAGAGAACGCGCCAGACCACGCGCTGCTCATCTTCCTCTACCCCCATCAACCCAGAAAAAACCCTAATTGATCCCTTGCCGCCGCCGCCTCGCAATCCAAATATGACTACTCAGATTCAAAGCCTCATCCCAAAAAATCACAGCAACTCAGGTACGCCTCTCAGTTCTTCGAAGCTGTAAAGGACAAAATCGATTGAGTATTCAGTTCCAAAAAAATAAGAGTGGAAGGAAAAGGAAGAACACAGAAAGAATTCCAAAACCAGAAACATTGTCAAGATCAAGAAGAAAGAAGGAGATATGGTCTGTTTTGCTTCAAACCAACCTTCTCCTTCCCAAATCATCACACAGCTCTACAAGGGAAGAGAAGAAAGCGAGTATGGATCTTTCTTTCTGGGGAAGAAAACACATCGAGAAAGAGGAAGAAGAGAGATCCCGGAGGAATCAAAACCATGAAGAGAGATCCTCGAGGAAAAGAAAGAAGAAAATCCATGAAGAATCCCATTGGAGACGGCGTGGAAGATGGCGGTTTCTCTGGAAGCCTGTATGGAATCCTAAGATTTGGCTTTCACTGTCTTTGCTGCTCTTCTGGCGAATGAAGACCGTCTCTCCAACTGCTTTGGTTCAACAGGGATGGTGGCAGATGTCCATTGTCCAAAAAACGAGTCTGGAGGTGCTTAAAGATACTTCTCGTACGTTTCTTTCTAAACAATGGTCCTTGACCAATTTCAGAATCTACATCTTATCTCCTAAAAATCTCTCGAACCAAATCGTAAGGAACCCCTGAAAGTTTTGGGGCCTGAATAACTGTGATCTATCTGTACAACTGTTAACCCAGTACCAACCCCTGTTCGAAGTTGAGCAATTTTATTTCCTGCCTTTTTTATTTACTCTTTTGTCTGACTATAATCTCAGATTAATCTGACCACTAGTACCAAAACTCCAAAAGGTTTAGTGATAAACTTCAATCTATTAATCCAACTGTTTAGAATATTGATTTTACTTGTTCTATCTGTCTGGAGCATCTTATTGTGTCTTTGTGAACAATTCTTAGAATGGTGTCATGACAAGTCTCACTTAGACTGCATTGAATCTACATGTGATTACCCTGAACAAACCCCAATTTTGAGGAATGGCGTCAGCTATGGTTGCTCCTATTTGCTATGCGCTAGTGTTAACACCACGCATTGTACTATGGCGTTTTTTTCTCCAAATCTTCCTAAGTAATGAACAAAGCGGGGGAAAGATTGTGTGTGTTTACCCCAATCTTTACCAAATTAACGAATTTCAATATATTCTAGTTATAAAAGATTTCTTTGAGGCTATGTTGTTGATTGGGGTCTGCAACTGTTTGCTTGTATTTGAAACTTGTACAGGCATGGAATAAAATTTATATCTAGATTGACAGTGCGTTGTGTGAATAGCAATGATTCATTGCTACTAGGTTGGAAGTGCACCTATGCAGATACAAGAAGAAGGCCTTTGGTGTGTCTGTATAGATCTCAAATGTAATGACTACTGTCATTCATGCTAAGAGTAAAACCAGTGAAAAGCCAAAAATTGATGGATATGCCAAGATCTTGGAAATCGCTTTGAATAACTTGATGATGAGTAACTCTGTCATGAACAATACAATGTACATGAATCATAGCATGAATAATGAGATGATTGTATATGTGTGTACTACTATAAGGAATACAAGAAATGTAAGGTTATATTTCAATCATATTTCTAGATTCCTGTCAATGGTGTTGCAGGGAGTCGTGTTTTATAGAGAAAGGAGATCCCTACTTATATCTTTAGGCAAAAAAACATTATCTGATTAACTATGAGCAAGGAATAACTATAAACAATTTGAACAAGTGTTATAATTAAGGACAATGATCCATCTACACAAGAACAACCACAAAATTACCCTCCAACATTAATGATATGAATAAGCAAAAAAAAGTTAGTTTTTAAAATAAATAAATTATTCCGAGCTTTTGGAATCCAGATTTCATCCTTCCAAAAATTCTGGGATGACTTTCCTTTTTGAAGATGTTTCTCGAGTGTGGTCTAAACGATTGTCTTGGAAGATGTCGTAGTCACATGCCCCTGTTGATTGTGATCGTGGTTGTGTTCGAGGTCTCCGAAGATCCTCCATCTAGGTGGGGGCAACGCCGTGGGATCCACATTTCCGCAGGAGGTATGACTTCCCCTTAAAAAGGTTTCTACCATCCTGCTTCCCGGCGGCGAGACACCGCGCCAGTTCATCTAGCCCGTGTCCTCTCCATGTTATGCTAGCCTCGAGTGTTCCACGTCTTCTTCCAAGGAGTAGTTGTTCTGTTTTTTGGATCTTTCTCACTTTTTTCGGTCTTTGCTTGCGATGATTGTATTGTTTCCGTTTTTTGTATTTGCATGACGGTTTGCCCGTTTGCCGGTTGTCGGCCTCTCGATACACCAAGTATGTTTGGTGTAATCGAGCCTCTTACCTTCTTGATCAAAAAAAAATAATAATAAAAAAAAAAAAATTCCCTAAACCCAATTCATTTCATCTTACACCAACTCTCATACAATCTTTTACTCATTCTCTCAATCTCTCCATAATTTACAACTCTTACATTCAATTACTCTCATATTCTCATTCTCTAATTTCCTTTTTAACTATTCATTTTACCTTTTACTACATTCAAACATTCAATTACTCTCAATCCTCATAATCTCATTATTCTCTAATTCTCATTTCATTTTCTTATTTTCATAATTCACAATTTCCCATTACTACAAAAAAAAATGGCTAGCCGAGGAAGATGTTCCGTTAGCGGTGCTTCATCCGACGGAGGTGTTAGTCGAGGACGTCATTCCGTTAGCGGTCCTCCAACCGGTTCGGATATAAGGCGGAATTTAAGTGGAGATTGTAACACCCCGAATTCTCAGAACTCGGAGTATTACTGGTTAGGACCTCACAATGGGTCCCGACCTCAGTTTGACAACAACAATACTAGGATCTTGCAACAAGACACAAATAAAGAAACCGAAATTCATAAAAACCATGTTTTTAGAGTAATGAATGCAACACTGTCTAGCAGCCTACGGTACTTAAACAAACAAAAAAAACAACTGTCTTAACCAAAAGAAAGGAAAGACAAGACAACCCCAACCCCGCTCTAAGGAGTACGGAGACCCGGCTGACCACTACTTCCGGATCACTCAGTTGCTGATCTAACCTGCGGTAAAACTAAAACAACAACAAGAAGAACCATTAGCTAGTTATCTAAATATTAGCAGAATAATAGCAGCACAAACACACTCAGATAAACATAAACACTCAGCATGCTTTCAAACAAGTCCGTTTTATTATCTTGCTTTAATTTACTCATTCACTCTAGTGATACTTATTTTGTGACACGAGGGATTCCCAAACCTCGCCTCCGCCCCCGTGTAACCATCAGGAATGGATCCGATGCACCTCACCTTGTACCTGTATGGTCTGGGTATAGAGAACCTCCCAGTCTCCTGTCAGAGCTGGGCAGTGATGTCACGGCCCGTTATACATACACTTGGGCCTTAAACGTAATAATAACAGTCGTCCTAGCAAGTTATTATTATTAAATCACGCAATAGCACACACCACTACTATCACTCAACTAACACTCAGAAACTGGCTAAGTAAGTCGCAAGGACTTACCTGAGTCAAATCGTACTCTAACAAGTCTCAAACAATCCGTACTCGTGGTAACTCAAGCGCCTGTCAAGTAAGGCACGGTATCAAAATCACATCTCGCTGTCCAACCTCTTGCGAAGGAATTACGGAAAAACAAACTCTCTTACGGTAAAAGACCATTTTACCCTTGGTATCGTAATTTCTCGAAGTTTAATTTAGAAAACTATTAATTCTCTTTGATAGTTACACCGGTTAAAAGATACACTCTAAAACTCTTCCAAGAACCAAAATCCCTCCTTACTTTCCGATTATTACTTTACTCTTCTAAATGTATGTATACGTAGGTACATACTCTAACATTTCCTTCTATTCACATTAAATCCGTAATCATTAGGTATTTATATATATATATATAGCTACATACTTGATATTTTCCCAACTCACACTCATATGAGTAGATTTATATATATCGATCTACATATATAACTTTAAATCACTTATGTACACTTTTATTTCATTATATATATATATATATATATATATATATATATATATATATATATAAAAATACGTACATTTATATACTCGGCATACACAACCCTATATAAGCTCACACCTGCTCTTATTAACCTTCCGTAATTGAATTTATATATGTACTTATATGTATCCTATATATATATTCCGATCCAACTTATTCATACACATCTCGCATCTTCACTCAGGTTTTTCTTACAATATACTAATACAGTACCGTATATACATATATGCACATTCACATTTCTTTTCCTATCAATCTATACATATATACACACTGCGGAGTAAGACACAATCCGCATCCAATCTCGACATATATACCTACTGAAGTGGAACGAAGGAACGGAGAAGCCGGCTTACCGGAGTTGCAGCCCGGCGAGGAGAGTCCTAGGCGGTGCACTGGCGTTCCGGCGGTGTAATGAGTATGGTGGTCCGGTTGTAGGTTTACTGCAGGTCGAAGCGAGATCGCGGGGTCAACGAATGCGGAACGAGAGGAAGGGGTGAGGGAAAGAGGGGTACTGCTTACCGATTTCTGATGCTGCGAGGTGGTGTGGCGGTGGCTGCGATTCCTGATGAAGACGAAGACACAGTGCAGTCCGGCGGTCGCGAGAAAGGCGTCGTCCGGTCCGTCTACAGGGGCCGAGTGAGGTTTCTCCTGCCGGTCTGCGCCGTCTCCGGCGTCCGGGAAGAGGGTCCGACTCGCGAGCAGTAGCCGTCCCGGTGGTTCGTGGCTGCAGAAGGTTGGGAGTGGGAGAAGTTCTGCGTGACACACCCATCGGCTCGAGTCTCCTGGCTCGCAGCGAAGGCGAGGCGAAGCGTGCCCCTGGCGTCCCCGACTCGTGGTGCTGGCGGCGGAGCAGGAGGCGGTGGTCCGGTTGCTTCTGCCGTTGCGGTCGATCCCACCGAGAGAGAGAGAGATGAAGAGCAGCGGCAGTACGTGAGGAAGAGATAGGTTATGTTTAGGTTAGGGTTAAGCGTAATTAGATTAGGGTTAGGATTAGTTTAAGGAGATGGGCTGGTGGGCTTGTAAATGGGCCTATTCTTCCATTAAGAAACAAGCTGAAACGAACCCGTTACTCGTACGGATCGGCAGGTAATTTGCGGAAATAAAAACGGAATTAAATTTCGTATTAGGTAATTTCTTATTTTATTTTAGAGATACGTAAATTATTATTTTATTTTAAGGTACGGAAATTATTTCCGGTTACAAGGTTTCATCATTTTATGTGACTTAAGGTCACATAAAATGATAGAACTTAAAACTCGTTTTAATTATTTATTTATTTATCTAAGATTGACGTATCGGAATTTGGTTAAATTCAGGTTTAACGGAAATTAAAATTTTCAGTTATTACATCAGTGCCCTCTTAAAAGAAGTTTCGTCCCGAAACTTAGAATAATTCTCTTAATCGCGCAATGCCTTTGGTATATTTAAATTTCTCCATTTTCGTTGGCTACAAGCAACTACTCAAACATCAACAGCAGACATGTGTCACATAAAACGTAATCACTCAAATCAATATATAAACCTGAAAGGTCAAACAACACAACATCCGAGTACTAACTCGTCAAACAGTAGTAACCTCTAATTCCGCAAAGACTCGGGATATTTACGTCTAATACTCTCCTCAGTCTCCCCCAAGTGGCCTCATCAACTCCTCGTCTAGACCACTGGATCCTCCACATAGGTATCTCTTTGGACCACCGACGTCTAGTACTGCGCTCCAAGACAACTACTAAGTATTCTACAATGTATGGTCAGGCTCAACTATCAGGTCCTCATGGCTGACACGTGTCTCGGGTTTGGTAGGTACTCTCTCAACGGTTTGTTTCCTAAACTTACTTCCAGCTCATTTGATGACTCTACCAAACTTTTCCTTCCATTGGCGCACCTGCTTTTTCCTTTCGAAAGTTCCCGACTATCGATTCTGAAATAATGATCTTACACTTCTGTCGGCACTTTACTAAGTGCCTAATGCTCTTTGTAATACAAACTGCTTGACTCGTTTTCCTCAATGTGACCTTATCGGATCGTTCATTAATTAATTGTTTTCACCTACTTCTTGTCAAGCTTTAAAATTTATATAACTCCACACAATCACACACCCAAGTGGACTTTTTCATATAGATCGCATATTCCTTATTGAAAACAGAGTTAACCTAACATTGATTTTCTTCATCTGTGGTTTATGGGCCTACCACGCTTTTGGTGTAACACCCATTAGTCACAATGGCGTCTTTCTAAGGGTCAACATGATTTACCCAACTCCCGCCTATACTTTTCTTCTACTACTATCAAGATCCTCCTCAACAGATTCTTACTCTCTTACTCACCCGTAGACTGTTCTTAATCAACTAGTAAGCAACCTCTAACCGATTCTCTCTGTATCTTTAGATCACCCCAGAAAGTTGTCGTTACTTACTTGGGGATTCCTCCAAGTCATCGGTAAAGTTATCTCTTAAATTCGCAGTCACTAATATCTCTTCTTAACGGTACCTGCTCGTCAATACCAATCAACACTTATACGTCCTCAGTTGATGTCGGCCACTCTATAATTGACTTATCTCAATATTCCTGACTTGCTCTTCTCATAACTATACTGGCATTAAATTCTTGGTGAGCATCATTTGCTCGATTAATCCTTTCATGCTTCGCTAATTCGTTTCCTATTCCACACTTCTGTTTCCTTAGGCTAACTCTACTTCTCGAGCTCAACTGGGTCATTCATCTTGACCTAAATAGTCATTCCCAGTCTTCAACGATAGTTGGTAAGTGTCTTTGTAGTTTTGATGATTTTAGTTATCATCCCCTTGCAGTTCCCTTTGCATGGACCGTCGGTGTTGATGACTTAGGTCCCGTGATAATTGGGGTTACCTTGGACTTTCGAGTCCACCAAGGCCGTTCTTATATATACATTCCTTTGCTGGCGTTACCGGCAACATTGCCTTCATGATACTCCTTTGTTTCCGCTACAGGACTTCAACTCTTTGATACCGACATTGCGATTTCTTTCCAATTCCTATATTTTTGAGGAGGTTAAAACCTCTCCACACCTGTAAAGTCTACATTTGCATTTACACTCCATTGTAGGTATCCCTTCCATGCACCTTAGACCCTCATATCCGGGTCGACATTTTATCTCCTTTGGCCTCACAAGCTTGTCTTGTGAACTCTTCTACTAGGTAACTCGTCTTATACATTTTTCTTCTCTGCATCGGTCTCTAACTGTCTGTTGATCATTACTACCCACTCTGTGTTGGAACTTCAGTTGCTTTGTACTCTTGCATAGATTTCCTAAGGACATCCTCATCTCAAAACTTTATTAAAAATTCATCACAACCCACAATTTTGATGCATGACTTTCCTTCTCACTGGATAAGTTATACACTTGGTTTACACTAAATCCATCATAGTGTCATCAGTCCGTTGGTATGGTTTACACTAAGTTATACACTTGGTTCACACTAGATAAGTTATACACTTGATTAAGCATTCAATGGTACCATTTGTATACCACACATTAGGTGCATATGATTTTCCTACCAATCAAATTTCTCGCATCGTATTTATTATGTCTTCCTTATACTCATGTCGCTTTACCTTCTTTGATATTTACACCCCGTAAGATAGTTAAATCCCTTTGGGTTTTCTCGTACACACTTTACAACTGCGTTGGTTGATCTTATTACTTTCATCAGCTCTTAGGTCATCAGTGCAGCGGCATTTTCCATGGAGTACCTCCATTCCTCCTTAAATAACGGTCTTTAGTCCTTTCGGTAACCATCTTATTGGTGTGATATCGGATCCCTATAACCACCTTTAGTCTTTCACTTTTACTCCTTCTCATGTCTGTTTTAGTCGACCTGTAGATTCTATCTACAATCACCTCACAACTCGATCATACATTTCACCAAGGTTGTAAATCATATTTTTTATGTTCGTGCCGCCTCGGAATTTCCAATTATTCTGTGTCACATCTTTAATCACAAGGGTTTTCCCTGTCAATCTAGACAGTCTGACCCCACTCTTTCTCGAAGAAGCACCATCAGTCCTATTTGTGTGGAATGCTAAGACATAGGACATGTTTCCAATCATCTACTTCTTCTTAGTCTTATAGTTCTTCTTACAGGGATCCCTTCATTCTAACTCTGATATATATATCTTTCGTAGTCAGTAGTAAGTAATTACTCCCAACAATTCCCTTTTCACCATTACTATCATCAAGGGTCATTACCGACCGTCAAGAGATGCTCTTAAATTCCTTTATTAGAGTTATCATATTGAACTCCTTTTACGTTACCCTCTAGGCTACCAGTACTTGTATTGATTTAACTTCACCATTTTCGTCGTGGATCTCCGAAAGAAATTCACTAGCAGTCGATAAAATTCTTTTATAACCTTGTGGTCATTCTTCTTATCGGTTAACTAACCATCACTAGTTAACCCGCACAAGTAACTTTTAAGTTGTCTAAGTAGGATGTAGTTGACCTTCTACACATCACAGACTTACTTTTCTTCCATCTCTTTTGAGGCTTGATATACTTGGTGAAATATATCTCCTCCAGTCTCTCTATTTATTCTTCTTTAGCTCCTCCTACAATCTACACTTTTGTAAGATTGTTATACTCTTACGAGTCCAGTGGTGTCATTCTTCTTCCATCAACAGACTTTTCAATCCTTCTAGGGTAGCTTGTAGGTACATCTCCGTGATTCTTTTACTTGAGTTATCGTCTATTTGCGGTTCTCTATTATGAACTTGTAGTGTTGTTAGCTTAATTTCCTTTTGAGTGAGAAGTTATTGGGGTCCCTCGGGTTCACCAATACTCTTCTCACACACTCTTCTTCCTTGGTTGTTGCTTGTAATGCTGCCTTTATAGAAGCTGATTATTGGTGTATCACGGTCTATGTCAAAATTCTCCTGTGTTCTATGAGATCACTCCACTTCCACGTTGGTGAAATCCACCTTTACCTTTCTGGCAATGCCTAAGCTTCCAAGTTGCAGCTCTTTAATTCTTTCTATTTGGATGGATAATGTATCTCGTGTTGACTTTCATACTTTTGACTGTCTCGGTTATCAATCTGGATTGTGGTGGCAATTAGCTTGTTGAGAGTGATCATATTTCGCCTTGCTTTTGGCATCAACTTTCACTTCCTAGTCTGTCAGTGAGCTTAAATTTTATGTCTCTTTTCTTGATCGCTACTATATCTCCCTTTTGGCCTTCATGTCTATGGCAATTTTCGACGTCATCTTCTTTGTTTGTGAAGTCATTTTACACAAATTGGAGGAGCCTCTCCGTTGTCGTTTCTCAAATTCCCTAGTTGGCGATCATCTCTTACTTCTCCGGAACTACTCTCTTTAATATCCGTCATTTGATCCCGTTGAGTTGATTCTGGATTCTCTTCTTGTCATTGTAATTGGTGTTGTCTTTGAGTCTTCACTTTTCCGTCTCGACGTTCCTCAACAAGCTCGAAGGAGTTGTCCAACGTTCGTCTACCCTAATGCACATAAGATGTGCATACTAATCTTCACGTTGTCACCCTTCAACATCTACTTAGATGTGTCCAAGGAGTGAGAAACTCCTTATGTTACCTTTGTTAAGGAGATAACATAACTACACTTTCTACTAATCTTCGGCATATAACTATCTATATATCATATCTTTATAAACAAGCTAAAAGTCCAACTACAATAAAACCTAAAGTCCATACTAAGCAAACTGAGATCCGCGGTAGTAGTGGTGGTCAGCCGTACTTTTCTATTCCCAACCAGACTATGCATGCATTTAAAAACCAAAATTCTCTCTTTTTTTTTTTTAAAACTCAGACCCCTTTTCGGGTTCTGCTTAAAACTTATTCGGTCTTTCAGAAGATTTCAAGTGCCATTGTTGCCAACCTAGAGCTCTGATACCATGTTGTAACACCCCGAATTCTCAAAACTCGGAGTATTACTGGTTAGGACCTCACAATGGGTCCCGACCTCAGTTTGACAACAACAATACTAGGATCTTGCAACAAGACACAAATAAAGAAACCGAAATTCATAAAAACCATGTTTTTAGAGTAATGAATGCAACACTGTCTAGCAGCCTACGGTACTTAAACAAACAAAAAAAACAACTGTCTTAACCAAAAGAAAGGAAAGACAAGACAACCCCAACCCCGCTCTAAGGAGTACGGAGACCCGGCTGACCACTACTTCCGGATCACTCAGTTGCTGATCTAACCTGCGGTAAAACTAAAACAACAACAAGAAGAACCATTAGCTAGTTATCTAAATATTATTTCGAGAAATTACGATACCAAGGGTAAAATGGTCTTTTACCGTAAGAGAGTTTGTTTTTCCGTAATTCCTTCGCAAGAGGTTGGACAGCGAGATGTGATTTTGATACCGTGCCTTACTTGACAGGCGCTTGAGTTACCACGAGTACGGATTGTTTGAGACTTGTTAGAGTACGATTTGACTCAGGTAAGTCCTTGCGACTTACTTAGCCAGTTTCTGAGTGTTAGTTGAGTGATAGTAGTGGTGTGTGCTATTGCGTGATTTAATAATAATAACTTGCTAGGACGACTGTTATTATTACGTTTAAGGCCCAAGTGTATGTATAACGGGCCGTGACATCACTGCCCAGCTCTGACAGGAGACTGGGAGGTTCTCTATACCCAGACCATACAGGTACAAGGTGAGGTGCATCGGATCCATTCCTGATGGTTACACGGGGGCGGAGGCGAGGTTTGGGAATCCCTCGTGTCACAAAATAAGTATCACTAGAGTGAATGAGTAAATTAAAGCAAGATAATAAAACGGACTTGTTTGAAAGCATGCTGAGTGTTTATGTTTATCTGAGTGTGTTTGTGCTGCTATTATTCTGCTAATATTTAGATAACTAGCTAATGGTTCTTCTTGTTGTTGTTTTAGTTTTACCGCAGGTTAGATCAGCAACTGAGTGATCCGGAAGTAGTGGTCAGCCGGGTCTCCGTACTCCTTAGAGCGGGGTTGGGGTTGTCTTGTCTTTCCTTTCTTTTGGTTAAGACAGTTGTTTTTTTTGTTTGTTTAAGTACCGTAGGCTGCTAGACAGTGTTGCATTCATTACTCTAAAAACATGGTTTTTATGAATTTCGGTTTCTTTATTTGTGTCTTGTTGCAAGATCCTAGTATTGTTGTTGTCAAACTGAGGTCGGGACCCATTGTGAGGTCCTAACCAGTAATACTCCGAGTTCTGAGAATTCGGGGTGTTACAGAGATCACGAGATTCACGAGGAGGAGGAAATCAACATGGATTCACCTCCTTTCCTCAACACCCAAGAATCGGAGACACAAGACCCGGAGGAGCTTATCAACAACACTCAACTATCGGCGGCGGTCTTTCGGTTTTGGTTCAAAAAGGTGCTCCCGATGGTAATGGAATTTATTATGCTAAATGCAATTTTTGCTCTACAAAATACAAGCACAAAAAGGGAGAAGACTACGGGAACTACAAAAAACATATTCGCAACAAGCATCCCGAAAAAATGGGAATGACACGAGGGCAAACGCAACTAATCGGGTACGCATCAACCTCTAATCAACCTCCTTTATTTACATATGATCATGCTTCGTCTATGGATGCATTTTTCGGAAATGTTAGCCGTAGATTCTTTGTCGTTTAGCTTTGCACAAAATGTTGGTTTTAATGATTGGATGACACATCATGCTCAACCCGCATATAAACCGATTTCTCGTCAAACCGCTAAAAGAAAAATGATGCTTAAATATAAAATGTGTAAAGAAGAATTGATTAAATATTTTATGGAAAATGGTGATATCCAAGTTTCTATTTGTAGTGATATTTGGACCGACGGTTTGCAAAAAAATCACTATATGGGTATTACTTGTCATTTTATTGATAAATTTTGGATTTTAAACAAAAGAGTTTTAGCATTACGAGTTTTCAACGAGCAACACACCACCCAAAACATTGCCCGTTTGATTGCAAATGTTTTGGAAGAATATAGATTAGTTTCGCGAGTTTTTTCAATCGGTTTTGACAACGCCTCCGCTAACACGGCCTCCATTAGAGATTTAACCAGCTATTGTAAACCATCAGTTGGAGGTAAATTTTTTCACATTAGGTGTGCCGCTCATATTCTAAATTTGTGTGTTCAAAACGGTTTAGCATATGTTGGAGATTTAGTACAACCTATTCGAAAAATTCTTAATGAACTTTGGTCTAAAAAAAGTATGCGTTTTAAATGGTATGCATATTGTAAACAAAATGGTGTTTATCCTAAAAAGTTTCTAAAAGATGTATGTACAAGATGGAACTCTACTTACAAAATGATTTTCGAATCATATGATTATCGAGATCTTTTAAGTGGTTTTGCCGCACAACATATTGATGGTGATTTTGTTTTCGGGGAAGCTTGGGTTTTAGCAAGAGATGTAATGAAGATTTTTAAATATTTTTATGATGCTATTAATACTTTTAGTCATGTTTATACACCAACTTCAAACGTATTTTGTTATGTAGCAATTGATATTGCATTTGCACTTCAACAAGGTCTTTTAATTGATTCTATTTCACAAACTATTTTTAGAATGCGAAGTAAATGGTTAGATTATTATACAACTATTCCCGATGTTTTTCTTGTTGCATTTGTGTTAGATCCTAGACGTAAAATGGATGGTTTAAAACAATTTTTAGAAAGTTATTATGAATTTTTAGATTTACAACAACATCCCGATTGTCATGTTTCTACCATACTTGCTAGAGTTAGGTCTTTAATTGATGATTTAATGGTTCATTATCGTGTTACCGATCAAGGTCAATCATCGCAACCCCCTCCTCGTTTTTCATTTTCAACTACTTCTAATTTTAAATCAATTGCTAGAGATTTGTTTGGCCCAAAAAGGGCAAAAACCAAGTCGAGTTCCCATTCGGAACTCGACGAATATCTAACTATTACTTTTGAGTTTGGTAATGAAGAAGAGTTCGAGGATTTCAACGTATTAGAGTGGTGGAGCCAACCGGAGAGAATGAGGTTCCCTATCCTCACAAGGATCACGGCACAAATTCTCGCCGTTCCCGCCTCAACGGTAGTGGTCGAGCAAACCTTTAGCCGGAGTGGAAAGGTGCTCGATCCGACGAGATCAAGCATGTTGCCCGAGACGTTGGAGGCCCAAGTCCTACTAGCCGATTGGAGGAGAGCGGAAATGCGAACACAAAAAAACAACCTATCAGCGGAGGAAGGCGACGACGATGACGACAACAAACGCCTTCGGATGTATCGGTGGGAAGCTCGGACGACTAAGGTAAGGACCAATCGGGGATATAAACAAAGGTAGGAGAACTACGTGGGCTTTGATTCCTCTTCCCCGAGAGGATACGTAGGTAATCGGAATTCCGGTTCAAGCCCAATTCTTCCTTTTTTCCTTTTTTTTTAAAAAAAAATTCGGGTTTAAAAAATTATGCCAACCCGTCGGGTCTGACCCATGACCCGACGGGTCCAACCACTATGGTGGATGTGTTGGGTATTTTAAAAGCCTTTACCATTTTTAAAAATATAATATATATATATATATATATTGTTTTTACGATATAGATTTTAATTACTTAGTAATAATATTGTGAATTATGTAGACCAGTAGACGTTATCTAAAAATTATCCTCAGTATAAGCTTGTATACCAGTAACAAATAGTAATAATATAATATATTTATTAGTTTGTTTCACCTAACTTGTTTTTCTTTATTCCACCTTAGTAAACTCTCACTTTCATATGTGTGATATAATATTATCTTTTTGCTTGGGTTTAGGTAATTGTCAATGTCATGACTTCCTTAACCAGAAATGATGTCTACCACATTTGTTACCATGGCCTTCTTGGTTGAGCCATCCTTGTCTATCACAATCCGAAAATGAAATAACGGGTAATCCGGTTGTGTTCGTGGGCCGAAAATGAATTATAAGACAACATCCGGACTATAAATGTTATTTTAGCACACTTTTACACTAAGAAAAATGAGCACATTTTAAAGTTCGGTTTAAATTTGTCTCGCTTATCAAATAACAATCATAGTTTAAATATACATAAGTCAATCTTAGTATATTGTTATACCAGTCGAGCTACTGGAGCTTGGCTCAAACTCAATTCGTGAAAATTGTTCTTCGGGCCCGAAGAACAATTTGGATTCGTTCATGTAACTAGATACATCGAATACAAGCACATATTGAGCTCGAGACCGACTCTCAACTGATAGTTCGGCTTCTACAGCGGTCGATATTGCATACACATTCGCTCGCCAGCCTGGTGACTTTGTTATCAAGGTTTACTTCTTAGGGACTGGACTATGATCAGTTCCGACACATTTACCGCAAAGCTAACAGCGTTGCGGATACTCTTTCTTCTTATGCTTTTTTTTTCCTATTGGTTGTCATTTCTAAGCGGTCCCTCCTCAGTCCTCAGGGAGTGTTTCTTTTCTGTTGAACCATATAAGAGGTTTTGCCATTCCCAACTTTGTTTCGAATTAGCTTTTTATTTATATAAGCGCAGCTGAAACGCGAAGAGTACTGCCTCTTCTTCGACCAAAACAAAAATACGAGCAAATATTAAAAGTCGTTTAAAATTGATTCAAACGAGTTGAACATGAACGTACACTTATGGTTGCTTGAGCCATGGCCCCTTCGAGGCTTTGACCCTATCACAAATTCATATGAAACTTGGCAAATATGAACAACTTTTACACACCAAGTACAAACGGTCCATTATTACATGCAAGCGTGATTAACCCTTTGGTTTTCAACGCTAAATAAAGCTTAACAAACATTTTAACATACAATAACCATAGCTCCTTTGAGCTATAGTACAAACAATGCAACTTACCGTACTCAATACATAATCGACATTTGACGATCATTGACCAATCGGCGAGTAGGAGATTGAGCTCCGGTTGATAGAATCACCTGAGTTTGAAACGACGGTCGACTTGTTGCAGATGAATCGTAAAGCTTCAGATCGGACGGTTGGAAACGGCCGGAATCGCCGGGAAGTCTGACGTACGATGAAGGAGAGCCGTTGATGAAGGATCCTAACGGGCAGTCTTCGCTGTTCTTGTATTGCAGAAAAGCTCGGTATACGTAGGGGATTAATCCTTCCATGGTGATGGTGATTTCTCTGTAAATTCGATTGGTTGAGTTTGAAATGAAGAGGGGAAGGGTTTTAAAGGAAGGAAGATGATGACGTGGATAAGAACTGGACTACGGCAAAATTTATATTTAAAAAAAAACTTGTGAAATAAAATTTATTTTGATTACTAGATTATAAATATTAATGCAAACCGTATATATACCCTTAATTTAAATAAAAACTATTGTTAATACTTTGTAGATTTAATGTAATTTTAATGATCATTTTGATTTATTATTATAATTATTTAATTTCTTACTAGTATTTATATCATCAAAATTTAAAAAATTGTCACAAACGAAAAAATCAAATTAGTTAATTTGATTCATTTGAGTATATTCTTTTTAAAATATTAAAATAGATGATTTAAAAAAACTAATTAAAGTACGTTAGTTTATGAATGGATCATGAATCATGATAACAAAAATCATATTATATTATAGTTTTCAATTATGATTTATCATGTACATTTATTCAGGTGAAAACTATACATCATTTCAAATCCGATAATTAATTTTAAAATTTTTTTATATTATTATTTTGCTTATTTAGAATTCTAATAATATTTTTATTAGGGTCGGTATAAACATGATCGAATTGGTGAAAAAGTATAAAATCCAAAATTATTCAATATCATGATTTGCTAAATAAAAGCAATTTGAATAATAATCATAGATTTTGATAGTTTACCAGATTAATATAAAATTATTAAGTATATCCATATGCAATCGACTTTTGTATTGGTGAAGTTATGTGTCTTGATCTCTTGCCCATTAATTACTTGCCAACGTGATTTTGCTAATTCTAATGAAATAATTAGATCGAGCTTGTCGGTTTTGTATACTTAGATTTATTACATATTTACTAAAATTAAATTCGTGATTAAGTAAATAATGTGTTTAGTAAATCATAAGATAAAAGTGTCATTTTTGTTGAAAAACAAACATCACTTGCTAGTGATCGAAATGATGCTTTGATGGACCATAATGTTAAATTTTGAAACTTTTCTAGAATAAAATATTCTTTTAATATTTCTGATTTAAAAATTGGGATTAATCGATATTTTCTGACCAATTATATAGAATATTTTATATAAGTCATAAATCATAAATGTTATTATATTTGACTTGTACACATTTTAATATGTTTCTATAATTATACATCAATATCAATGTATATATACTTATAGTTATAGTAATTATATAATGGTGAAATAAATAAAGTTATGTAAAATGAAATCGATGGTCGACGTCTTTGGTTGCTTCACGACACATAATATATACCTACTCCATTATTGCCTTACACATTTACATCTATCATCTTAGCTTCAAATATTCCCGTAAATATCGATATGTCCGGTGCCGACGTTTATACGCCGACGATATGTTGGATGAAAAAAAATGTCCTTTTCAATTCCCATTGAACTTTTTTTGTCTTCAAAGTTGCAAATATCAGAAGTTATAGCTTGTGTGTTAATATTAGATTGGAATTGCGTTAATTCTCTTAAATTTACGGGGAACGTTGGAGATAATAAGTTGCACTTACGGGCGTGTTGGAGATAATAAGTTATCACATTTTAGGGTAACGACATTTTGAATCTAGTATACACGACTCCCCGCTCTACGGTCCATCTGTATCGGACTTTGACATGGTATATAAGCGGTTAACCTCTTTTCGGCTCGCAAACATAACATGTATGCAAGTGTCGACTCGGTTTATACCCTGTAGTTGCACTTGTAGGGACATGTTAAAGATAATAAGTTCTCACGTTCAAAGTCGAGGACATTCCGAGCAATATAATGTCAGTGGACTACTTTTCCTATAGCCAGTTGGTCTTAAGCCGATAATCAATCAAATCCGGATAAAACCGGTACGGTAAATAGGATAGGATCAAAGGTTAGTTGGAAGGGATAAACATAAGCTTCTAAAGGTGCGCCCATCACGGTCAATATCTACCTTGTTCTCATTTGGTTATTGTTGCTCTTGAACGACGCCTTGGCATGGACGTGGGATTGTTGTATAAGCAAAGTTACAAAAAAAAAAATCAATCCAACCTCATAAAGCGAGTAAGATATAAACACACATTAAAACTAGGTTAAAATTTATGCTCAATTCGAATTTACTTTACTTATAAACAAGTTTTTAAACGAATTGAACTTAATATTAGCCGAGTTATTTGAATTCAACAGTTATTTGAATTCAACTCGTTTTAAACGAGTCAAAGCTCATACCCGGTATGATTGGCACGTAGTTTTGAATCCGGTGGGCCAAAACATTCAAACACTTGGTGTATATAATAACTTTACATAAGTGACGGACTATAAATTGTCAAGTACATCTTACATGTTATAGATCAAGGATGAATATAGAGAAGAATATGTTACGAATGCTAAATTTTCGTTATTCCCTAACTTGGGGTGTATACAAATTAAAATTCTTTTTACTATTATACGTACCATTTATTCAAAAAAAAAGTTGAAGGAGTTTGCGCCTAGTAATGCAAGTACTTCACATGTTATTTATAACTGATTTCTATTGCGAGTGTAAAACACTACGGACCGGATATATGAGTTTCTGATTGTGAGTGTCGAAGGCCTTGTGACATAGTCACATGTGTATGTATCTAATAAGGTCTTTGACCCTCACATGCCGGAACACATGTACTTTGTGTAATTTTCGAAACCAGCACATTACGATTATTAGAAAGACATCGAACCTTATGTGTAAGTTGATAGACCGCTAATTCTATCGTGTACGGTGACCGGTAGTTAATTCGCGTGTAGTTAATCATTAAGACACGACGTTAAGTGTCAACTGATCTAAAATTTTCACTATTGTTGTATGATATGGTTCTAAGGTTCTTGATGCTGGAAAGCTCCATCACAATAGGCACATTAGCATCATAAATTTCATTCATGTCATTTTGCAGTTTGTTGGTTCTAGTTGTAACCATACAACTATACAAATTTCGGCCCATAGTCTATACTATTGATTGTTTGGGCCTAACTTGATGGGCCAACTTCTGTACTAATGTTTTTTGGACCGGCCCATACTCTATACTATTAAATGTTTGGGCCTAACTTGCTGGGCCCAATATATACTATCGAGTAGTTTTATAAGATTTACGAAACTTATAAAAAAAATCTAATAAGCATATTGTAGACCGATCCGTTTTTTATAACATGTACATTTTTTTTGGAGTTTCAAAATTCATCAAATATTACTTATTTCATTTCAAATTGTTAATAATTCATTATTTATTATTATATATACCTTATTAAACTTAGAAAAAAGTACGTGACCATAAACAAGCATTAGAAAATTTGTTTTAAAATAGTATTTTTCGAAATGTAAAATCTCCACCAATAACCCCATGTAGTGAGTAAAACAAGGCTAAAATCATGATAAGATACTCGACACCAAGGAATACGAAATTAAATATAAAGTATTAGAAAAAAAAAATATTAAAGGAGCATCACAAATTTAAAAAATCAGATTCGATATGTTTATTATTTAATTGCGTTACTTTTAATATTAGTCGTCATTCATCAACTTGAAATATAATATTGCTGATAATATACATGAACTATCAACCAATTGTTGCATCTAATCATGTATATCAACCAATTATTGCTTTGACATACCAAAGCCATGATGTTTAATGAGCCAAAGAAGTTTCTTTCGTATTACCAAATTGTGTATATTTGTGATTTTTTTAGTCTCAGTCAATAAAATTGATATGAACAAGATCCATAGTTCCATGCCGACATGTCGAATCGAAAACTTGTTCCTTTTCACCCCTCGGATATATCTAATGGAGACGAGCGACCGTATTATACATATAGTACAAATTGCTTAACTCTTAATACACGAGTTTGTTTGGGAAGTTTGGGAATACCAAACTCATTGGAGCTGAGCCTGAAAATTGTAGTTGAAGTTACGGTTGGGTATCTGGTTAATTTTTAAAAATAAATACAAAGATGAGTGTTTGGTGAAACGAAATCTTGTTAAAGCTAATATGAGTGTTTGGTGAAATGAAATCTTGTTATTATGTTTACCTTGTAACCCAAAAGACATAGATTAAAAAAATAAAATTTAAACATAAGAAAATTTTTCTATAAAACAAATTTGTATTTTTTTCCTAACTTAATATTTAAATTTTCATTTATAACCTAAATATAAATTTGTTTGTAATATTTATAAATACAGGCAACCATATAAAAAGGGGCAGACAAGTAACATAGAAAATCATCTACTTGTGTGGTTTGTGAAAATGTGATCCATCTTTCCACTATTGAAAATAAAATTGTGGGTAGAAATTTACCTAAAGCATTTACATTTGTTTGTCCTACTTAATACGTGCAAAGAACCAAGCTTGATAGAGTCACTTTCATTTCTTAACTCACCATAAACAACGATGTTTCGTATCTTGTTTAAATATTAGGGTATGCTTGGAGATCGTTTGTCCGTTTATATCTTATCTAGTTTACGACAGTTTATTTAAATTTATAAAAAAATGTATGAAAAATTGTAATTTATATGATGATTGTTCTGGAGTATGTTGAGAAGTAGGGAAAAAGTCTCACATCGATAACACGCAATCAAATAAACCTACCATATAATCATCCGAGCTACTCCTCCTATTGTCAATTGGTTTTAGGATGGAACTTCGTGTGCTTGTATGTGTGGTTCACCGGACGTGTGCCCTCCGCGTCATTTGGTCCCGGGACGGTTATAAGAAAAAGTAGCATGGTATTGACTTCTAATCAAAAAAACAAAAATTGTGGGCGAGTTAAAAAGAGATTAAAATGCTCAACCCGAGAAAGAAAAAAATGTTGGGACGTAGGAAGAAAAAAGTGTGCCCTCCGCGTCATTTGGTCTCGGGACGGTTATAAGAAAAAGTAATAGAGTCGGGGGCATATATTATTTTATGGATGTATTACTTTTATAAGTAACATAAACAAAATTTTTGAAGAATTATGACAACTTATTAAATAATATAAATATAGTGTTTGTAAAATAGCACATTTATATGATGACTAGTTCATACCCCGCACCTTGTGCGGATATATTTAAATATTGGGATCTTTACAGGCAGATCTCGGAGGATCTGTCTACGAGTAGGGAAGTGAGAAGAAAGACGCAAGGAAAGACTTTCATAAAAAGGAAATAGTGAAACCAAAATTGTTGAAATAACAATTATTGAAAACAAATTAAAGAATGAATAAACAATAACAGAATGAGTGTGATGATTGAAAACGTAGGGGACAACCTGAAAATTTAGACGAAAGAGCTTTGAAAAATCCGATCTTCAAATTATCACACCCCTGAAAAAAGATGAAGAAATATGATCAATATTGAAAGACAAAAGCTGTCAAAAAAGGAGGTATTAAATAACATATATAGCGTTAGAGATAAAACGTGAAGGATAAGTAAAACTTACAGGAAAAGTTTAGGTGTTATGATCAGCAAACGTAAATTGTAAAATTGTAGATTTTGATATTTTTTAATTTGATAAAACGTACATGAGAAAAGTATAGAACGTGATATACTTAACATTTTGGATTACTTTTTTAAAAGATTAGTTAAAAAAAAATTTGTTTTAGTAAATTTTTTTTGTCTTAATTTTTTATTTAGTAAAAGATTTAATCCTACAAAAATTGTGGGAGCGTCACGTCAGTATTAGTGTAGTTTAGTTTTGTAGTATATATAGAATATAGATTGTTAGCCACTGTAACTTTCAAAAAAATAGCACAAAATAATTTTTACACTTTAATACTTTATATTGCACCACCCACTTTCATATTTACATTACATCAACAAAAAATACAACTTAATTGTTTGTTATACGTATTATTTTTATGATCGATTTTACTGTTGGATGACGAGTAAATAAAACATATTCCATGATAAAGAATTTTCTGCAAATTTTCATACTTAAATTGTGATTTTATACTATTAATCCTTTTTTCATTTTTTCATAATCTTTTCGTTTAATAATATTTCAAATGTCTTTGTTAATGAGAAAATCGACATCCAATAGACCAATAAGAATGTATACCATAATTCTCTAAGAAAAATATGTTGACTATTTTAAATTAACATTCAATGATGTTGTAATGTTGTATGATAATAGTAACCTATAAATTATGAATTTCATCATCCTCTGTCATGACTCACTCTTGCCTTCTTGTACGAGAGACGAGGTACATGCATGTTCGATTGGCTAGTAACATGACTTCTCAACTCTTCCTAATTTAACCCGTATATGCTTATTAAAACCTCCGGCCTATAATATGTAAGCTATACTACTAAATAGGACAGATACCGCGTACTAGATCCACGGATATGCAATATCCGCTGTATATACTATGCTCGTATTCGCGGTATATACTTCTGTATATCGCGGATACTGATTGATACTATGTGACGTGGAGTTACGTCCACGTTATATTGTATGTGACATCTAATGCTAGTATGTGATGAGATATCCGTATTATTTAACGTAGTATATACCGCGGATGTATTTATCTGGGTTATCAAGTGTGTTTGGTTGAGTTCAAAATTAAGGAGATGAAGAGGATTGGGGTACGTTTGGTAACGTAAGATTATGTAGATGAAGATATGACGGATAGAATTTTTAGATGAAGAATTAAGGAGATGAATTGTTTAAGGTCGTGAGTATGAAAATAAGTGAAATGAATGTTTGGTAAAATGAATATGAGTGTGAAATGTAAAATGGAAAGAGGGTTAAAATGAGGTCTTAGCCTCGATAATACTTATAATTAAAGTTCAATAGGATTACACGATTCACATTATCTAATTCCCATAACCTCCACAATCTAGGGCCCGTTTGGTCATCCATGAGATTAAGTTGAAATGATAATTTCATCCCCATAATTCCCAAACTCCCAGTTTCATTCCCATAATTCTCATGATCTTCATTTCATTCTCATAATCATGACTCACCAAACAGGATCCTAATATCTTTCATTCGATCATTCCCGTACCAAACGGGATGGAGAGTATTACTTCCCCTCTTGATTCTTAAAATTTTAATCTTCTTAATTTTTACCCTCAACCAAATGCAACCTAGATTATGGAGATTATGGGAATTGAATTATGAAAATTGTGTAATCATATTGAACTTCAATTATAAGGATTATTGAGGCTTTTTACCCCTCTTTTCTTTTTTCATCTCTTTCATCTACAAAAAATTTAACTCCTATTTTGTTTTTGTAATTTTACCCACAACCATATTTATTTTACCAAACATTTATTTCACTTATTTTCATATTCATCTCCTTAGACAATTTCATCTCATTAAGTATTCACTAAATATTTATCTTCATCTTCATATACATATTCTTATGTTACCAAATAGACCCTTTAGCGTGCTCCTCTTGAAAGGTTCAAAAGTGAATTTATTGTCATGCTAACTCTAACGGACTCATTATGTCCACATTCTAGTGACACCCTGAATTTTCAAATCTGAGGTGCGACAACAAAATTCAAAGAATTAGAACATGAAAGTTGTATATTCTTAACTACTAAAAGTGGTTTTAGATATGAAATTTAACTTTATTGTTTAAGATTACATTTCATGAACTGGTTTTGTGATACAAACTAGAAGTAGTAAATATGATAATCTAATGGATAATTACTTGGATTTGAGTGTTGAAGAGAATTGTCTGACAAACAACTGATTATGAGAATCGAATGGGGAGAAAGAGAAGGGAAGAGAAGTGAAAAGAAGAAAATTGCTTACCACGGTTCAGATCGATGAAAATAGAAAGGTAAAATGAGATGTTAGGGATTTCATTCCGTTAATTCGGCCTCCATCGGTTGAAGAATTTTGAAAAATATTTGACATCTTCGTCCCCTCCATTCTTTGTTTTATTCTTTATTATGTTTTAGTGTGTGCCTCATGTCGCTTTGGTGTGAAAGTTTCGGTGTTTAGTTTTCTTTCCTCGTCTTGTTTCCTAACGACTAACCCACTTGCCTTTTTACAGAATTCCGAGCCACCGAAACTATCCGATACCGCAATTCCCTTTAGAAAAAACAACAATTTACTCCTCAAAATGAATAACTACTAAAGTTGACTACCAACCAATCAATATCTTCACTAATCAAATTTGTTTTTCGTTTTTTTTATCAAATAATAAGACAATTGTGAATTGTGTCATCAACTAAAATTTAATATCAATCGACCAGTATTTGAAAAGCTTTAAGTTTAATGAGTGTCTAGCATGACATCAACAACCATTGATTAAAATAACAAAAATTATTGAAAAAACATTTAATCTACTCCAATGAAAATAAGTAAATCAAGAAGCCGACGTCATCATTAAACTAATCATTTCCCTAAAATCTTACATTAAATTAAGAATATTTGGTATGCAAAATCTACTAATATACGCCTTTATTGGTTTGTGACAACAACTTATAATATAAATAATTCATTATATTCAGAAGGGAAAACAAGAAACCGTAAGTTTATAATTATTAAATTAAAGTATGACTCATTCTAAGTGGAAAATTAAAAGTTACGACTAAGCCAATTACATACCTTCCTTAAAAAGTAGTTTTTGATATATTATAAGATTGAAAAATTGACAATTTTTTTGTAATAAAAAAAACTAAATCCTTGTAGTAATATTATGGATTTATGTGTTATTATTCTTATAATATACGAATAAAGATATATGTTTAAGAATTTTCAATAAAGAAACAAAATGAATAAAAAAAAGCATGTGTGTTAATTAAAACACAAAACATGAAAAAAAATATTATAAGAGAAATAGGTATTTGATTTTGTCGCAGTTCGATACAGACGTACCAATTGAGCGGGGTCCCGATGAGTTTTCATATTAAAACCAATTGACAATAGGATGAGTAGCTCACCAACCTTATTACTAGGCTCGGAGACCGAGTTGCACTTGTCCACATGTTAGGATAGCGAGCCGAATTGAGGCTAACCGCTTTGATAACATGTCACAGTCCGATACAGACGGACCGGTTGAGCGGGGTCGTGTGCATATGAGCGCACATGCGCATTAGGCCCAAGTCCAACACATAAACCCGATGAGGTTCCATCCTAAAACCAATTAGTAATAGGAGGATTAGCACACCAACCTTATATACTAGGCTCGAAGTGTCCCATCTTTCGATGTGGGACTTTATTATCTCCAACATATTTATCTAACATGTTCAATAAATTTAGAAACAATTTGGTTCACTAGGCTTTTTCTAATTTTGTGTTTAGTAAATGTACTCCTTGAGAAAATAGTGTGTAAAGTTTGAAAATAAATACAAAAGGTTGGGGTACATTTAGTTAATTGAAACATTAAAGAGCCTAGTTATTAGGCTAGTTTTTCAAAAAGGTCTAGTTACTAAAATTGTATATAAATTTATATCTATTCTAATTTTTTTATTTTTTTATTTATGATGAGTTTAAATGTATTTATTAAACTTTTATATATATATATATATATATATATATATATATATATATATATATATATATATATATATATATATAT